>JAPYMA010000581.1:0-122461 GCA_035041965.1 Anisakis pegreffii | reverse complement strand
ACTGAGTGCTCGTACAATACCATAATATCAGTACTTTCAACCAGTAGTAATTTCGTTCATTCATATCCGTCCGTACTCTACTTTATCATGCGACGACACCTTCTCAAATCCTATCCTACTACCACTAGCGCTATCATCAGCAGTGACTTCATGAAGACTGTTCTCGTATTTATATCTATCTATCTATCTGCTCACCTATTCATTGATCTATCTGCTATTTGCAAATATCTTTCCAAAAGTTCATTTAATCAACGAATGACTGCATAGAGCACAGCAATGATTATGACAATTGCGACAGATGTTTTCTAGCGTAAGAGAGTTACTTACACACAAAGTGTCTTATTCGAATTAACTGAAATCAACGAATGTAAAGAAAACAAAAACAAAAAACAGACAAACAAGCAAGCAGTGTCTATAAAACATCGTAAAAATAAAAAAGTAACAACCAGTTTTGGTGCTATCAAAAGGAAACTATTCCAGTTGATAGGCTATTCGATATTGTGACATTGCTGCCACAACTGATCACGATGCGATTCATTCGTATCCGCATACATCTCAAGTACTTTCTCATTTAATTACACCAATCAAAAAACAACACGATCTTTAATACGATTCTGTTTTCGTTCAAAACAACACAAGTAATAATAATCGTAATATTGTATCGCTTGCTGCAATTCACTTTTCTTATCAATGTTACTATGATCAATTCGGACCGCAACTTTGAGAATTCACTCTTATATTCGAAGTTATGGGGAAACATTAAGGAATAGCTGTTATGATGATGTTTAATGAATAGATTCAGATGGATGTATTACTATACTAATTGAATATGATTACTCGAATTGTAAGTATTTAGATCGATAGAATATCGACTGCGATGCAATGCTGTGATTCGATGATAACGATCTTCTTCGATCAGATAAGAAACAGATAAAACGATCATGATATCGGTTTTGTTGCAGTGCAAAACAATAACAAGTGTAATTATTGCATTATCACGCGCAAATGAAATATGAACAATTAATTCCTTACCACAAAACGTCACCAACAAGCGACATTAAAAGTCTTTATATTGCACTTACACTCAGATACGTACACAACTATTGAAGTGCTCTTACAGTCACGATGCATGAACGTTCTTGAATTCACAAATGTGAAATCATAATTGTCAACAAATGTGTAAAAATGATTTTCTGAATGAAAATACCAACTTGAATCTATCATATTTTCGACAAAGCTTTGTTATATACGTTCAGTGTTATCTATATTAACTGAATGAGTAGCCATCAAAATCCATTTTCCACTCAAGAAAAAAATGAACAGAACACTTCCCTCTCTCTCTCTCTCTGAAAAAAAGGGCTTCAAAGAGGGAAGCGTCTCAAGTTGATTGAACAAGTGAACACATGTGATGTGAGTGAGTAATCTCGAAGAATCGTCAGCGGTTGCGTTTGAGATGGATAAAAAAATGATAGATGATTGTGAGTGCATGATGGTAAACGAGAGCAATCCACTTGAAAAAACTAACTTTTTTCCATAAGTTTGAGGAAGCCACAAATGCAAAAACGACTAAGATAGTTAACAGGCATGAGCAATGGCTTCGTTCCGGAGAAAGCTTCTCAATTGCTCAAAGATTACGAATCTAAACGACAGATAATGAAAAGCGCAATTTTTTCCAGTGAATTTCTTCGCAACAGATGAATTTGGATAAAGAAAACAATCCCATTTATTGAGTTCATTTAACTGTTTGCTTAATATTCATAATGAACGAACTGATGTGGCGCAAAGCATGAATATGGAAATTTTTTTTCCGTTCGGAGGCGATATGTAAGGTGTCACTGTTAGAGTCTTACTCTTAAAGTCATCTCTGGAAGTGATTATTAATTTGAGTATTGTTGACAGGTATGGTGATGATATCATAATGTGCACTGTTTGGTGGTGTAACGAAGAGACAGATGTTTTTAAAAGTTCTTCGGGAAATTCCATAATGAATACAACTAGATTTTGTTGTTTGATCAGCTGATGGCAATTCGGTTGAATGACGCTTGTTGTGATAAAAATGACAAGATCATTTTTTATTTCGACTTGATTTCTGCCTGGTGGAAAATTTGAATTCTTATAGCGACTTGTTTTAGTTAAACTGAATGAATGAATTCATGAATTGATGAAAATGCAATGAAAGTATTTTTAAGTTTGAAATATGATGGAATGAAGGACTGACTACTGCCTTAGATTGATAGGTTTGTTTGATATGGATCAATTGAGTACTGCTGTTTTCTTAATTTGTCGAGCAGTAAAGGCATCTTCAAAGAGTATTTCTGCATGAAATGAACTGATTTTTTTGAATGTGAACCAATATTCTTGAAAGCTGATGAATTGATGAAGTAAAATCGAAGAAGAGAACGGATCACCGTTCGGCGAAGTTGCTTTTGTTGCTTTTCGGCGAATTATTTAATCATTGATCGATAGAAATTCGATTGAATCGAATCGATATGAAAATAAGGATGAAATTACCAATGGACAGCAGATATCAGTGGACAACGGAACTATTTTCTCGTTATCGCTGCGAAAAAACTGATGATATTACATAGACGATGTGAGAATTAATTAATGCATGCGGTACTCTTTATTTGATACGAGGAGAGAAGAAATTTACGAGAGCGCATTGGAATTAATTCGGTTCGGTTCGGGTTTGGTTTGAGTTGTACTTTGACATTCGTATAGAAATTGGATGATCAATCAACGCTGACTATTTGAGTGCTATTGATCTGGTTGGTAGTTTTACAAATTGGTTTTGAACTTTTAATGGTGACGTTGAAAATGTTCGAATGATTATTCGTAAGATGCTTGAAGATTGACTGCGACGAACAGAATGCTTTTTCAGTATTACGAACTACACATTGAAGAGTGGAAAAAAATGGAAAAAAAAACGACTTTCAAGACATTACCATTAACAGCACTACCATGAACAGTATCAACTTCATTAGTACTAAATAATTACAATCATTAAATCAAAGCAAGCAATTCTGATATGATGCGTGAGCACCGCTTTTACCAATTATTGAATATGATCTTATAGGTAGGTCATAACTAACCCACACTGAGCTTAAACAACATACTTAAACAACAAAGTCTGACATATTCACACGAAAAGCAGTTGACATTCGAGAAGGAACATATATCCAATTGGCATAACCTAAGAATAGAACAACTCTCTCAAAACCAACAGCGACAATTGCCAGCATTCATCACATTCATGAAGAAATTCTCGCCCTCCAGAAAGAAAAAGCCTAACAAGCTGAAACGTGCACCTACGTACATCTAACTAAAAGACTGTTCGGACATTTATCAGTGAATGAAAGAATATCAATGGAAGAATGAAGCAAAAACCAATCCGACTCACTTACTTACCTTGCCATCTCTGAGCACCTCTCTGACGATAACTTGAATAGTGCCAATCCGTGATGCAGCATGTAAATTTGTTGGCTTCCTTATAAAGACGTACAAGAATGCTCTTCGCAATGATTTCGACATAATTTCTCGAGAGAATCGAAAATAGGCTAGCAATAGATTCTGGTTGTAGGCGGATGGAGCACGTTCAGCGAATATGATTGTTTGCTCGGTTTTTTGTTGTTGTTCTTGATTTGAGGCGTAATAATAGGTTGGATCATCGGTTAGGAATGACGAATGAATATCCCGTCGAACATGACTTCGTAAATACTTGGCCACTTGAGGGATTGATGGAAAGCCTTCAGCCGGACGAACTTTTGGAGGGGTGTCGAGACCGAGTTTCTCGAGAATCTCACGTTTGATTTGTTCAATGCGAATTTTCGCGAACAGATCTCGAGCTTCAGCACAGCCACGACACGAATAGGAATGTGTTTGCGCATTCGATACAGGAGCAGTAGCAGCAGCAGCAGCAGCAGCAGGAAACGAGTGGTTATGCCGCCAGCACCGTACAAACAACACGTGGTGCATGAGATTACCCGTAAGCATCACCAACAGACACCAAATACTTGAATACATTATGGATGTATAGTGCTGATCACAACTGATAGGACAATAATCTGTCGGAGTGAGTTGAAGGAGGAGCCCGAAAGCACAAACCACAACAGTCAGCAGTAGCAGAGTTCGAATCGAACAATAATCGCTACTGTTCCAGCAACGGATCCAGCACCTCAGCTCGCTTTTATATCCGCAGCTGATCCTCTAGATCTGTCGCTGCTACTGCCACTGAACCTTGTCTGATACTTGTTCGTCTCGAATCAGTCCAGCACAACAACCAACTAATTAGCGAACTACTTAATTAAGACTTCTGTTTTCTTACGTTCGTACCCTTCTGCTTCGTCGTCTTCTTCGAACCGATCACCAGCCAGTCTCAAGTGTTCACATTCATTCCTAATCGTTCATTTATTCATTCTTCCCTTGCCTTTCCCCTATCATCTTTTCGTTCATTCACACCTTTGCTTCCCTTAATTTCTTTAATCCATCTCCAATCAGCACTCTGATTATGCTCAGCGAATCTCCGCCTTTCCTTTCAACGAATTAAATTCTGTTCTTTTCTACAGTTTAGTAATGCGCTTTTTTCCCTCATTGCCTGCTTCCCCATCTCAAAAACAACTGCTATCATTCATTTTCACCTCTGCTCCATACCATTCGTTCTTCAAGAATACGTCTCTCGTTTTCCATATCAGCAAATCTCTCGGTGCTGATAAGGGCGGGGCGCTTATCATCCACCAATAGCCTTGCTCGCATGACACTATCTCTCTATTTATGGGGCTCTATTTAATTAGCCGTTCAGTGTTTCCACTTGAATTCTATGTCACAAAAATTCTTGTTGTTCCGAACAAGATGATCACAGATACTTCTTTTTTTCAGAATTGATCACTTCTCCTTCAGTTCAGAGTGTGTGCTGTTCTAACTTGTTTAGGTGATATTTTTGATACGGATCGTACATATAAGGATCGTTGTTTTGCATTAAACCGTAACCAAATTCATGAAATGATTTGACGAAGGAGTACGTCAAATGTCATGTAAGTAGGAGTGCAGTACATTTCAATAGAACACATCAAATTTATTGAAAATGATGGATGCATGCAATGATTCGAAACATAAGTAAAATACAAAACAACAATTCATCATCAATTCAACAATAATGCATAAATCCATAAATAAATGAAAGAATAAAATCACAAATCACAGAACAAATCAAAAAGAAAGCAAATAATAGCTCATTTGCATCATAAAATTTGTATGTCAATTGATAATTGATTTGAACGGGTATACGACACTCTTATCATCATCATGCATAATACTAAGAGAAGAGATTGCTCTTGATGCATTCGTCTATTCAAAACGTTCTCAACAAATTGAACCAAACCTAAATCATTACCAAAACACCACCAATTATGCACAATGATAATAATACTGAACAACAGTAACAATAGCACTTATCAAGATCACCATCAAATGCGGATGGACACAACGAGGGATCGTCGTCGTTGCGATTCAATCGATTCATCTCTTCGATTGTGGCTGAAATTGGTGAATTTTTAGACGAATGAACAACGACTAATCTTCTGAGAAACTGATCAATAAAGAAAACGATTGACGCGAAATTCACTGAGAAGAATTCAACGCAACAAGGAATGAATGCGCTTTGTGGTTGAGAATTAAAAGAATAGTATTCATTAGACGAAGACATCTTCATCTAACCCGTTTCTACTTGATCAACCTCTTTTCAAGCTTAAAAAAATACTCAATCATAATATTTGTGTTCTGGATGAACAACTATTTTTTGGGGGGAAGGAGAGGAGGGGAGATGCAACTGATCGTGGAATGCATGGATAAAACAGCTGGATGTTTATAATTATTTCAGGTAAGAGGTGATAAATGAAACAATAAGGATTTACTGTTCCGTCAACAAATATCATCACTCAATTATCATTATTTTCAGCAAAATTTGTTGCAGAAAAAAGTAAACGGACTGAAGAAGGAGATGTTAAGAGAAATCGTGCAATATAAATTATGAACTGTTTCACCAAAAAAAAAAAGAAAAATTTCCGTCATTACTTCTTAACGTTCAATTAATAGCGGAACCCATGTTATTTTATTGATACGAACATTACATTGTGACATATGACGAAGAGACAACTGCAGATAAGGTAATATGTAAAACGATGACGGTTTTGCCATTTGTTCAGGTAACACTAAAAGATATTCTCTTCTCAGAAGTGATGCTTCTTTCCGTTAGAGAATTAGATGGAAATGCGCGAACACCATCATAACGCTGCTGCTGCTGATCAATCACTCAAGTTTATCAACAACAAAAAAAACCAATTTTGAATGAAATATCGAAATGGAAAAGTTGTGGAACAAGTTGCGAAATTCTTGCGCAAGAATTCTTTAGTCGTGAAGCATCATCAATAGTATTATCATTAACATATTCTTATTCAAATACGAATCAACGTTCAATCAAAACCTTTTTTTTTTTGAAGAGACAACAATTCTTCGTGTTCGATTGAAAGCAAGCGAATTGACTGAAATCAACCTCCCCCCCCTCAAAAAAAAACGACTCCTCACGTATTCAAATCTCAACAATCAAGCTCTAAGTCAAGCAAACATCCAAATTGGTTTATTTCTCGATTAGCACAATCTCTGATGTTTTCAAAATCTCTGATGCTTATGAAGCAAATTTCAGCATTCCCTATCACTTCAACCAAATCAAAGCAATTAATCAGAAGTTATTAGTGAGCAATTTGATTTTTTCTGTTCATATTTTTCCAACAAACTTGGCCTACTCGAAAAGAATGAATAATGGATGATATTTTATGTGAACATATGGATGGATGGATTCATAACATTCTCAAAAATATTATCAGAATCATCCAATAACAGATCGTTTGCTTGCTTGCTTGTCTTTTTGTTTTTTGCATCGTTAATGTGTATGTGACATTTGCTGTAAAGTTGCAGCACTGTAGAGTGTAATAATGTTCAAGATATTTTTAATTCATCAACGATAAAAAGAGTCGAATCGGCTGAATCGAAGCAACGAACAATCAGTTATAAAAGCTTGCCGAATCATTAAGCCATTACAAAAATCATCAAATCGCTTGTTCAATCAAATCATTCGTTTGTTCGCACAGAAACGTTCCATCATCCATTCTCTCTTCTTGGAGTGAATAACGCCAAAGAAAAGAAAAACAATCAAAGATAGCTCTTCACTCATTACAACCAAAATACAACAACGCCAAATATGAACATCAATCGGAGCTGACGTTAGTTTGACGTTAACTTCTTAAGCTATTATTGGTTGCAATTGCATAATATCGTCGTTAGCACACACAAGAAATCAACTCTTTTTTAATTCATTCATCTCAGATCATCTCTTGTTCACATGAAGCAGTATCGATTCCGCAGATCATTTACCAGCGACTAAAGATTATTACAAAAACGACCATTTATTCAGAAAAAAAGAACACAACACGATCAGCTTAACAACCATCCATCCTCGATGTGTATCATCAGTAAAATTCCCCTCGATCAATCATATTCAAATTCAGACTATCATCCATCCAGTTATCTCCGAACGAGTCGTTGCTCTTTTGCCAAAATGCTCATTTCAGCGATGAAATGCAATCATAATTTAAAGTAGCAGTACAAATCAGTATGTCCAATTCAAGTCTCGATTCAACCAAGTCCATCACCATTCAACTCGAATCAAATCATACTAATTCGAATCACATCGCTGCATCAAACAGAATCGCAGTAATTATAAAACTAAAATCACAATCGTAAAACCAATTTCATTCGATTTCATCTTATTTCACTTCGAATCTGTCCTTTTCGTCGTTTATCATCTCATCATCACCGCCAAACAAAACTCCACTCTAAATCACTTACTAACCATGACATTAAATATTACTTAATTCCTTTTTTTCCAATGAGAATTTCTAAATTTTTATACTTCCAGTTTTTATTTGACCGATCAGTCGTTCGATTCATTGACTAACGATAAATACTCATCCAATCGTTCTCCGATTCACCGAACAAACAAAAACCGACTGAACAACAGTCTTTGCGATCTTAATCCACGTTCGTTGCTTAACAATTAATATCTCCACATCAACTACATCAGTCATTTAATAATTTTTTACACGCTTTTTTCATGATTCATCAACCTTCTAATGTTCCAACTGGGGTTTCCACTAATCATGTTCCAACTGCCACAATCGATAACATCCCTGCAAACAAACCAAGCCAACTAATACTGCTTACACAAACGAAAACTTCTCATGTTTCGTGAATTTCGTCCTTTGAGCAGTCAGTTCTTACTTGTTCCGTTTCATCATCAAATCAAGTCGAATCAGGAAGACTTGCGTTGATTTCGCAACAAAAATGAAATGCTATCTTATTGTAAGGTCGGTCTATTTGCAGATCACTCATCGTCATCATCATCAGCGCATCAACTAAATTTCACAAAACCAATCAAAAACGAACAAACTAGGATTAAAATCATTACTTCAATACGTCGCCATCCGGTAAACTGTCGTTGTTATGATGCATGATGCCGTATTACAATATTTTCACTATGAAACAGCTAATTTATAAGCTAGGTTATTGCAGGTTATTGCGTGAAAGACAGAACCGATTGCTTTCAGGTGCTTACGTTGATTGCATTCTGCTGATTTTTAGATTGCTTATCAAATTTGTTAACTCACTGAGATTGCCAAAGGTTCTGAAAGAGTTTTACTGCTCGGAAGACAAACTGATGTGGATAACGGCGATGCGATGATGCTGCTATGAACCTGAGTGAGTAACTTCAATGAAATTAAAAACAAAAATCAAAAATTCCGATTGTTTGTTCAAAAACAAACAGAATAAAAATTTTTCGAAAGCAAAATGAAACATTTATTTGTTGAGATAATAAATGACTGACAATTTTTTATCGGGATTTTAATGGTTAACTGATTGTGCTAGTCTATTCCTCCCACAATGGGTAGGGTAGGTCGTTCAGAAGGAGCTGAAAGATACCTTTCAGCTCCTCAAGATGCAAGTTTGACTTTTTTAAAAGTTTTTCTTCGCAAATCGGTCATTAAGACACACGCAAACAAAATATCTTACTATTAGATAATCTTAAAGATGAAGGGTATCCTAGAGATAATCTTCTAATAAGGCACGAATCTACATTCATTCGTCTCAAGATGATGCTGAAAAACGAAATAAATAATTCTCAAAGACATTGTCAATAGCAAGCACAACTGATATTCGATTCTGAGATGTAATTTGGGTTCATATACTGCTTTCAGATGGTTTCTGGCTCAAAATATTAATTTAATCTCAAATTGACTGCTCTCATAGTCATATATCAACCAATCAATGGCTTATGATACAAATATTAATTTCATTTAGCAATCATCAATTCATGTCGATTGCGATGTGATGATCATCTATCTCATGACAACAATACACATGCACACATGCAAAAACAAACATCATCAAACTCGCTTTTTACCACATCTGATCATCTTCGATCGTTCAAATTGATCACAGATAGGATTGCTAAAAAAACACTGAAAATGACGACTTATTCAATTGGCTGGAAAAAACCTCACTGATTGCCAACGAATTGAAACATGAATGCCGAAAAAAAGAACATCTGGTTGGCCTTTTCTTTAAATAGTCAAAAAATGAAACGATTCAATCAATGACAGAATTGTGAAGAATATAGAAGAAAAACTTAGCTGAGGTAATAACAAGAATGTGAATTCTTAACAACGCTGCAAATTGACGAATGAATGTGGCAGAGAACGCGTTGTGAAAAGTGAACATATAATTCATTGGTGGATATTTGCAGTAATAAACAATAAACGCTGAACAAAAAAAAGAAAAACAAACAATTCGGATGAAAATCATTTGAGAAATGAATTAGAAGAATGTATTATGAGAAATGAAATATGTGGAGTTTTTGAATGGTATTTTGCATCGAATCACAAAAACTAACAGCAAAACTTCTGCAAAAATAAATACATATCGCTTTTCAGTGAGTTCTTAGATGTTTACTAATTAACATTAATTTTGTGCACTCAAAGAACAACATACCAAAAAAGATTCATTGACTCACTCATATGAGCATTCTGCAACTAATTCACACTCTCGTATAAATCTCCAGCAGCAGATGATTGATTGATATCGACAATGAAACACGAATGAATCGAATGTGAAAAACTATCAATACAGTGGTTAATAATCACATTAATCCCATCAACCAAGGCCACTATCAGTGACAATAACTGGTGTTGATACTGACTGCAATGTGAACTGCAATCAGTCAGTAACATTCCCCTAACTGATCCAAATCGAAAAAGTGGCCAGAAGTAATCGCAAATTGCTGCTTCAGAGAGCAAAAATGCTTCCAAATGGATCAGTACATCATGCTGCGTTGATCTATGACAGGCACATCTTAAATCTACGAATTTAAGCGTCGAATTTCCACCCCACCAAAAGAAATGTTTGACGATAACGATAGGAGAGTGAGAATTTCCGAATATCACGTCAATTTTTAAGTGGAAACTTTATTATTGCGTTGATTTGGTGGATGTTTTCCGACAACATCTTCATCAGCTGAATAATGAAAATTTGAAATATGAACGAAAATTCCAGTTCTAAGTTCAAATAAGATTATATTTATAGATTTTAGCAGCTGATCGATCATGCATAAAAACAACAGTACATAGGCTTGTTGATCATTAATATTGCTAGTGCAGTTGAACTTCTTGATTTGACTTAGAGGACGTGCAAATATATGTGCAGAGCACATTTATTCGAAAGTTTCATGGGGTATTTCCTGGAGGGCTTGAAAATCCTTTGAAGTGATGACGAAGAGGAGGGAGCTAGGAACCCTGTCTCGATTGCTTATGGGCGCTTTCTTAAAGGTATTCTTCGTGATCTTTCTGCCGTAGATGAACCGACGAAATTGCATATTTCTGAATCACCTCCAAAAAATTTTCGGTAAAGCTGACTGTAAGTTTAGCTATTCATCTACTCTTTCTAGCATTTTAGCTAAGCGCCTTTCTTTGCCAACGCAACAGAATTGGGAAGAACTCTTCTTCAATGATGCAATAAAGCTCTTTTATACTTCAATTTGAAACTTCTTCGGATATTCATGCAATCTGAAAGGTAATGACGATTATATAACATAACGCCAACATCTTACTTAATGTTTTCATTGAAAAGCGTCTTGTGATATATCATACTATACATGTAATTACACTGAAGGATAATTTCGAAAAAAATATCAATTGATTCATGATTAATTTTAGTTCAATAGACTGCATATAACTGAATCACAGAGTACAGTATATGATATGGCTGCTGATTTCTGCTATAAAATGCTAACAAGCAAAACAGCTGTGCTTGCTTATTGATACGATGCAGAATTCTGCAGTGTTTTGCTTAACTGTACAAAGAAGTATTATGAAATCTCACGATTTCGTCATGAAACGAAAGATGAGCTTTGGCAATCCATTCGTCGTAATTGTTTCGCTCAACTTCAGCTTACTCAAGTCAGTAGTGTCCGTTTCCGTTAGAAGTCAGTGAGTTAGTTTCTCTTTGTCCCTCAAACGAATTTTGCAGTGAACACTACAAAAATCGTTACATTTTCCATCTTTACAAGCAAAAATCTCACAAAACCACGAATGTTTTTATGCGTTTTGTGTTTGCTTTCACTTCATGTGATTGCCAAATTCAGCGAACGTATTTTCCATTCATTTGCTTCCTTTTCTATTCAACTAAACGTGAAAAAAATCCTGCAAAAAATTTGTTGATTTCAAAGAATGTCACATGAATTAATGTCACATTCTCGTTTAACTTTCAACATTTGCAAGCAGTTCATAGAAACATCAACAAAGATGTGCGAGCAGTGCAATTCATCCAATCATAACAGTGCGCATTTATCCCGAATAAATTTTTTCGATTGAACAAACTGCGATGTGTTGTAGTTTGCCGTATCAGACTGCAAGATATTGTTGAACTATTTAGAGTGGTCCGTGCTAATTGCTATAACAGCTCTTTGCCAGTAATTGCAACAATAGTTTCAATTCAAATTGACCCAAATACACTTACATTGAGCAGTTGTTATCGAGATCATTGCCATTGAATTCTTGCATTCATCAAATTTTTAATTTAAACGTATGCTAATCGTAAGTTTTACATACAAAATTCGGAAAGTCTTCTCGAACCGTATAAACGGAATTTCACAAGAAACACTGATATCAAGCTGCATAAGTGATAAGGTTGTAGGCCGCTGAAGTTAACTGCTAACAGTGCACACTAGCAGTAACACATGCTCGCAACAGGTGCACGCTCTGACAATATGGGTCACCACCTGTAATATCGTGCTAAACAAGTCAAGCAACTAGATCCACTTAGGACGACTGCTGCCATTATTCGAATTGAGTGAGTTACCGTATTTCAACAAATTCAAAAATAATCTCACAATCAGAACAAACAAACTATTTTCATATTGTTCACGTTTGCTTTTTGGGGGAAAGACACACATATTCATAAGAAATAGGAAATTTTTGCTGATCTCACTAAAGCCGAAAGAACGACGGGAGAATTCGAGTTTGAACTAAGGAATTCTTTTTGGTCAAGAAGTGGTTCAAAAAAATCAAGAAGAGAACAGATAATTCGTCAAACGGTCTGTTCTATTTTCATCTTTCTTCGATCATCACCTCACAAACATTATACGAACCGCTGTTGACATCTAGAACGGGTCTCATAAATAAAAAAACGAACCAAAAAATTTGCTCCTTCCGTTCAACTATTTTCTTCTGTTCAAAATGGCCTCTTCTCCTGTCCTGTTCAACTCTTCGGGTCTTGCAAATGATCAGAACTCTATGGAAGTTTCACGAAAGACTAGCTGACTATTCAGGTCACAATCTTTGCTGGTCCTGAACGCTCTTGAAAATGGCACATATCTTCTTCGTTGAAAAGAAAGAAGTCGACTGTCAAATAAGGCCTAAAGCCGAGACTCTCAATGAAACTCGTTTCTTAATCTATAAACACTTTTGAATACTTAAAAGCACCTAACACAACGATCTACTCCTCAAAATATTTCCCCTTAGAATATTCCCCAAAACTATCCACCGTTTCAACTCAGTCAACGCTATTACCCTACTCATTACATATTATCGTTTTATCAGCATTATTCCTACACATATCTAGAACGAAATACGCATATTTGATCCCTTGCTAGTATCGACGAGATAAGTGAAGATATATTTCTAAGCCTCTTCATTCTCGGTTAACTTATCGTTAGTAACGAATTTGCGCTCATATGCGGCGGATAAAGTGCGATTCCATTTGACTCAATACGTATAAAATCAGCAAAAACTAAAAGGTCATTCGTAAAGTGCGCAACCAGCATATGGTTTTGACTGATACTTTCCGAGTTCGAGTTCAACTCTCGATTGCTGACGAGTGTAAACCTGAACATCATAAAACATGATGTGGAGAGTGATATTTTCAAATGATTGCATACGGCAAAGTGTAAGTGAACACGTTGACAAGTGACAAGAGTGGATTAATTAGTTCATTGGGAAATATTCAACGTGCTCGATCATATGCTATTGTCAACGCTTGAATTAATATAGAATTTTTTTGGGATTTTTTTTGTTTTCTGCCTGAGCAATCACTTTTTCATTCTTGAAATGTTACTGGTTCACCTCTTTTTTTTGATGATGCCCACTAAAGAATTCTTTCACTAAAAAATCTGACGTTTCTTCGATATTCACGTCGATTCGTCGAAAAACTGTTGTGCTCGCTTCCGTCAGTCACTAAGCAAATGAACTTCATGATTTACTTATGATTCATATTCCTTTCAAATGTCACTTTATTTTTAGCAAAGCACTTGATTGATTTATAAAAATATTTATCAATGAATAGAGAGCAAAGTACATCGACCCTTTATACCCTTCATCGAAAATACTTATAATAAAACAACCGAAGCAAACACCAAACCGTCCGTTTCTGTCGCATCAAACTTTTTTCGATAACAAACTGAAAATATTTTCGATAACAGTTACAAATTTACCCCTTTAAAAAATTGTTTTTCCTGCGCTACAAAGAAAGCACTATTGTCACCCGAGTGTCACCGTGTCAATTGATTGAGAGTGTGCGATTGACTGTATGACGGAATAATTTCAATGATTCACGATTTTTGACAAATCGATCTGATAAACTCGAAAACGCGTTCATTTATTTTCTGTAAAACGTGTTTCGACAAAACGCGAAGAAAACAAATTTTTCCTCCCCCCAAAAAAAAGTGTTTCAAAAATTCTCAGCAAAGAAACTTCGTTGACTTTCATGCGACCATGAAAATGCACTCGAACAAAATCTCATCCAAGATTCAAATTCCAGCAATTTTTAACTACAAACGAACATGTGAGTGGACTCCACATCACTTCTTAAAACAAAACAAAAATCTAACTCACTAAAAAATACCACTGTTGAATCGAATCATTCATTATTGGTTTATTATGTTTGAGTTTCACGACAATTTCGTCATCTTTTCACGAAATACGATCCTCCATCCATTCATTATGCAATACACATAAAATAGCACTCAACTAATCACCCATCGATTTTATCTACTACCCGTTCACGAATAAACACCGCACAATGCTTACTGCTAATCAGTTCAACTTCATTCAAAAGCCAATTCACCCGCTCACTCACGCGCAATAATCTCTCTGAAGATGATCGATGGGAGAACGATTTTTGCTCTTGTTTATTTCTGTTTTTTTATGGGTTATTAGGGTGTATGTGCAAACGCACATATACACATATACATTACTAAACTGGTTTTCAGTTCAGTTCCGGCTTTAGCAAAATTCATTGAAACACAAAATTTTCAATGAGTGAGGAGCCGAAGTTCTGGATTCAGTCATCAAATTTGGAAGCGATCAGTTTCGCTTTGGGTGAGAAAGAACAGTTTTATCATGGATTATTTAGTTAATCAGTTTGTCGGTGATATTCATCCATTATTATATTAGTTAACTTTTTGAAGCATCACTTCAATCAGCGAACAAATTTTACGAATACAACAAACTAGTGTACGAAACCGAAAAGTATTATGCTCAAACGAACAAAACTTCTCATTCACCAATTTTTGCAGTTATAGCTTGGCTATCTTGAATTGATCATAACTTGAATTTAACAACAAAACATTTCCCAGATACAACCATTATACTCCTCAATTAATCAATGAACACAGAGATCAGTTTATTATTTGATGGAATGCCTAATCTTGCGAGGATTACATATGATGGAAAGGTCATTCGATATCTATAGATTCACTTCTTTCCGTTTCGATTAGTGAAGACTTTACGAATACAAATAAAACGATTACAAGTCTAATTCATTACTCACTACTATTTACTATTACAACTACTTGATGAACTAAACAATTTTATTCCACTTTATTGAATTCCTCAGTAACAGTGATATTGTTGTGGATGTTCTAGCATTTGACAACCATATGATTTGAGACTGATGATGAGAGAATTTAAATGCAGGCGTACAATCAGATTTGCATATTCGATTAGCTAACGATAAGTTTTGCTTAAATTCCCCGCCGTTAAACGAACGATGAGCCAAGTTCAAGCACCGTGATAAGTTTAAAATTGTAAAATGGGCATTAATGAGCACACATACGCATATGTAAATAAAATAAAATAAAGATCACAATAATAATCGTGACAATACGAATGTGAATAGAAGCTGATGAAAATAATGATAAGAAGAACATTCATAATGAAAATAATAATGAGTTATTCAAAACTTACAAGAACAAAGATAGAGGATGGCAGTGATAGGTACATAATTTCGTCCAGCTGTGATGATTCAAAAACCGAACTTCGAATCTTCAACTGCGGAAATGGCAAGCGACCAGCCGTCAAAGCCATCACCGATAAATTACATTCATAGGTTTGTGACGATAGAAGTTTTACATCAACCTGAAATAACAAGTCGACGTTTCGATAGATGCATACAAGTGACCGTAAAAACTCAATTATCGTTCGTCACTCATCCACTCATATGCTTAACAATAGGAACTGCTCGGTTGCTAAATGCTCTTTGAATATCTATCGATCACAATACGAGCGAACATCAATTTTAGAAGAGTGAATACAGTCAACTGGTTTCGCTAGGCAATAATATCCGAGTTTGAATAATCACTCTCCGAGAACCGCTCAGAACGGATCATATCATCGAATTCTATTTTAATGCAGGCAACTGGATTCGTGCACTGCGACTAATTGTTAATTATATGAATGATCTTTTTTCAAGGTTTTTTCTTTTCTTTGAAGTCATACAAACTGCTATTAAATTTTCGATTTCCATAATTCATTTCTGCTTTGATGCGTCGTTGTAAACTTTTTTTTAAATCGCTTTAGATTCCGGGCATATGATTGATTTGAATGAATTTACTTTCAATGACTGGTTGAAATGGATCTTTTTCTATTTGCACAATTCACTGAAATATGAACAACTGAATCGCAGATTGTAATGCATTGTAACGTTGATCTTTTGTATAATTTTTTGTATAAAAAAGATTGTAACGTTGATCTTTTGATCGTTTCACTGAACTGTCGGGCAATTATTCAGTTTCATTGAAATAAGGTGAGATGTGATGAAGACGACTTTACTTGTATGTATGCATTGTTTCTCAAAAACTACTCGAAAAGAGAAATAATATTGCTTTTTTTGCAGTAAACGGAACCGAGAACAAGTTGTTCAAGACTGATGACATGTGCGAAAAAAGAAAACTTCTTGCAGTCGAGTTTGAGTGACGTAGATCTGATCAATTCAGCTGCCTGATTGAACACGACAACACGTGGCATCATCGCTGATTAATGCATTCAGTCGAATGAAAAAAGTGGTTCGTTTCACGTGTTCATCATTCGGGGAATGTGTTTTTCGAGTGAACCACTCAATTAATCAATCCACTTTTACACACCAATTCTCATCATTCATTCACATGTTCTCAGAATACCACAACAATATTTTAAATTAATCCATCAACTAAGTAATTCTCCACGAATTATGAAATGCCAACAGTGTTATTATTACTAGTGATATAAAATAAAATAACGCCATACACCCGCATACATGCTGCATACTCTCATCAAAAATTGAAAAGGTTCAGTGAAAGAAACGACAATTTTTGAAGAAACGAAATTGGCTCTAGAAGATAGAAGAATGGTGTAATGCCACAATACCTGAACAACGAAACAAATTTCAGCAACTCTTTTCAAATTACTACTATTATGAATGTGTTTTTGTTTTCGGATGGAAATGTAGATCATAAATATTTCACGGTGAACAATCTCATCTCTAACCGAGAATGCTCTCAACATCTTAAAGTGGTTAGTTGTTGTGCTGTTGCTCGTTCGTGAAGGTCGGTTCAGGAGGAGTGCACCGATTGCAATGAACGAAAATGAGGTTACGATTGATGATAATAGGTAGATGGATCGCTGCTTATTGCTCGTAATCACAAACAACAAACAAAACTTAGTTAACGAGTGGAAAGTATTTCAGTTTAAGCACTCTTTCTTCAGTGAATGAACGCATCAGTGAATTGCTCACAACCACATAGTGTCCACTTTGAAATGCCATCAGAAAATCTCATCCCATTAAAAAATCGATCAAAAAAAATCAAATCCATAACGATTGGAATTTTTTTAGTTCATGGAAACTTTCGTCATGAGGCAAAAAAAATTGATGAAAATTTCAAAAATCGAAAAACACAATTCAAAAGTGATACAAAACAATAAAAAAGATGGGAATATAGAAAGTGATCATATGGATGAAGAAATGTGACGACGAATCGAAGGAACAATAAATAAATCATGAACGAAATGACTGATTTAATCGATCACCTACCTCTTTATTACCAGCGAACATGAACAAATCGGTCATTTCGATAGTGATATGTAAATCTGCCGGTTCGCTGTGCAGATTCTTTATCGAAAACAATATTGGAATAGCTGTTCGTACGATACATTGCGACGTACAAATTTGGGCAGTTATTGAGAGTGGTGCACGTCGTGGATACACAACACCCGCATCCAGTTGAGACAAAACCCATAACTTGGGATTGCGCGAACTGCAGACATTATTGCTGACATTATTTTATTAGTACTCTCATATCGCTATCAATGATGTTATCAGTGAATATCGACATTGTTTCTTAGTGCTTCAATCTTATTGTTAGCACAACTTCACAACGTATTCAATTCAATCATAAATTGCAGCATATTTGATGAGATCGAAAGTGATTTCACTACGCAACTTTTTAAATTAATTGTGTACACTTAAATATCATCGCAATCAGCTGAATTTTCAATAACGAATCATATGAGATGCTCTTCTGTTCAAAAATCAACAAATCGTCACTAACGTCGTCCATTTGACACAAATTTGCCCCAACGAGCATGTCTCATCATCCTCATCCGTATCATTGCTCATTATCAATGTATCACTCTTACGGCGACGATAAGCACCTCTATCCGGTATACGTATACAAGCACATACACTTAATACATCACCCTCACAACATGTCTCACCTTCTTCTGAAATATTCCAAAAAATTAGTCAGTAATTTCTCCATCTCTTTCTTGCATCTATCTACTCAGAATCAAACTGAAAACCGCTGCTCGATCTGCCTTTTAGAGCGTCGATTTTGCATAGTTGAATTGCAACTAACTGTGACTTATTTTTCATTATCGCAATGATCCGCTTATCTCGGGATGACTCAAATTTGAAGATAACTGTGTTATTTTCTCAAAATTATCACCTCCTTCCATATCAATCATTCACTTGGTGAAAGCTCAATTGATTTGTCTGTTTTCGGTCAATTCGTTTTTTTTTTCAATGGATGAACACACAGCAGTTTTGGATATTTGGAAAATCTTCTATAAGAGTACGAAGAGCGATAGGTGACTGATCGGTGTCCTCACGGCAAACCTCATCAGCACCTATCTCCTCTCGATCTGTTAATCGCATATTCTCACATAACAAACACATCTCAAACAGGCGATTCATCGATTTATCTAACTAAGCGAATATGATTCAACTTATTGCGCAATTGTGACATATTACCAATATTCACCAAGTGCGCATCATCACTCATGATCAAATGTCGTATCCTCCTCACATTCCCTATCCATCCATATCTTCGCAAATCAATACGTACCTAGTATTCCCTTCCTATCAACGAAAGCAATCATAATCAATTTTTGCAACCACTCACATTTAATCTGATCATCTGTTCTCTGATCATTTATCGATACCATATCGATCCCAACTGTTTCTCCCATCATCAATTTCATTTGATCAAACATTAAATAGGGGGCATCAAAAAAAGAATGATATGGGAACGAAATTATTCACTGAGAACTTTCAACTGAAACGACCGAATACCGATCCCAGTTCCTTGATTACACTCAACGGAACTGATCTTTTCAACAGAATTTCATATTGAAGTATTATTATTGCGATTTTTTGTGACATATGGAACTTTATAATGACAAGTTGTTGGAACTTTTTTGATTTGTTTTTCATCGCCTTCTTTGCAGATTCACGCGTTTTTGTTGACTCAAGCTTTTGGTTACTTCATTTGCAAAATTTTCGAAAGAAACAAACAACACATTTACCTTTTATCGACTCACGTCTCAGCTCGTCTTCTTCCAACTCTATATCCGCACTCTAGAAAATAAAACGTTGAATGAATATGAATGAATTGGGAAGAAAGTTTTCGCACGAATGAAGAAAAAGTGAACGGTAGTGAGGTGAAATCGAAGAATACCGGATTTGTTTCACTGCATATTCAAAACTTTGGAACAATTTCACATATGGCGATTGATTCATCTCGAAACGATCGACTTACTTACTTTGTTTCATTTATTCGTTAGACAAAAAAGTAAACAGAGATACTTCGTTGGAATTCTTTGTCTTTTTCGCCTTGTTCAACTGAACTCAATTATGTGAATGTTTTGTGAATATATTACACTCAAACTGGTCGATTACTCGCAATAATTCATGAATAAAAGAGTATCGTCTCCTTCATCCACAGCTATAGCAGCGATATGCAAAAATGGAACTTTTTCTCTGAGACACACACAAAAAAACTACTTCACGATTGCAATTTCAGTCTTACAATTAGATGCGTAAATGAACTGCAAATGAAATTCAATGATCTTCTGTCTTCTGGTGGATCCTCCATTAACATGATCATATTAATTTAGTAGGACTGAGGTGCAACTTAACAACACCACTAATACAGCAACGTGGGAACACTCCAATTAATGATTCTGCAAAGGCATGACTCGTTATTTTGCTCCTTCCGCTTCTATAACACTTTACTTTCACTTTTCATTTGCAAATAATAGTTCAAATTCTTTGGTTTCTTCTCATCTTAAATATCTTTTTCGAATGTGCATTTTCGTTCGTTCATTCACTAAAAAATTGCACGCTACTGAAATTAAAACTGTTTTGAATTTGCAAGGAACTATTCAGTCGATGAATTGATGAGTTCCCTAGTGCTTCAGTGGGAATTAACCGATCGCCTGGAAAGCAATGATAGATGATCATTGAAACGATACTGAAACTGATGCGAGACTGACAGACGAAATGATGCTTTTGAAGTGAATGCTTATAGATGTAATAAATAATAAATAATTTTTGGTATACGCACGTCGGTTTCCTATGAAGTGTTTCTATTCTTAACTGAACAAACCAAACAAGTGTTGCAGTCACGAGTGAAATGAATCAAACCTGAGCAGAATTAGTCAGTTTTTAAAAAAACAAACGAACAAATTCACGGACGTCACCCATTCAGATAAACGAGTGACGCGCGTGATGCTAAACGTTTTTGCATTCTTTGGTTTTTGATTCTTGCACGATTTAAGAAGAATCAAAAACCAGAGAATGTAAAAAAACAAAGTCGCTAAATTTAGTGGCAACTAATTCAACTCTCAAAGAAAAATTCAATACATTCAGTGGCAAATGCTGACGGTTGCGTCATTGATCATGTGCGTTTGCTTTTGCAGTGCAATCAAACTGGATCGAGATTCAAGTTTTTCGAAGAAACACACGTTGAAATACTAAAATGCATGAATCAACGATCAACAACAACTACAATAACTACAATCATTAATTACACTTACCGGTTTCCATTGGATGTCACCGATGACGAGCTCGGCCATTGTTTCGATATCACAACGAGCAAAAAATTCTATTTCCATCATCGGCGATTCGATCAACTCATTCTGAAATTGACTGAACATATACTATAAACAATGAAAGTGAGTCGATTGGTTAGGTGAATCTCGCTCAGATTCATTGAAAACTGCTGCTAAAACTAGAAGAGATCTTTATGAATGCGACACACATTTAAGGTAAGTAATGTGGTTCGTATATTGAACGGTGGTTTTGACTGGACTGGTATGCGGAAACGTTTCGATGTGTGCAGACCACCCTTTTCGGTTGAGAACACCTGCAAATCGAATGTGCTCCATTAGTGAGATAGATGAACGATGCAATGCTTCAATAATGTGCATACTCTCATTGAGTACTGGTTCGAAAGAGTTGAACAACTCTCGTCGATGGCACGATTGTGAACATAACTTTATATAAACTTAAAGGTAACACAGAACAACTCATAAATTTCTTGGCAGTCTTATAATAGCTCTTATGTATTCTTCGCAAATTCTAGAAGTTGAGTGCAGTTACCGATAATGGATGAAATAAAACTGAAATCATCGAAGGAATCGAAAGTTCAATTTCAGATCCTAAACGAATCAATTAGTTCACAATTGCTCTGTTAGGTGATTATCGATTTGCGCACAACATTTCGAAGAATTTCGAAGCTAAAAACCTTGATCACTATGCAGAGAGTGCCAACCGCTTGTGCACAATAGCCAATCGTAAGAGGAATCTGAAATGGGGCGTAGTGCATTAAAGGCGAAATCAAAGCCACTTAACGAAGAATTACATCGATAATCCATAAATATTTGTCTACATTTTCTCAAGTTGATTCATTCAAACTGTCCAGTTTGTTGATCATTAAAAAGCTACCTGAAACGTTTCCAAAGCGATTGATAAAGTTGTAGAAACTCATCGTGAGAAACCTTCAAAAAATTGACTAAATTGTGAGCGCAACTAAACCTCAACAGGCGAGTTCGGTGTTTCCGTTGTGTGCAATGAAGCGATATCAACACAGAGCTGATCGCTGTCGATGAGTTTGTTTTGTGAATTCAAAAAGAGCAATGGTGAAGATTTCGACTGTGCCGTCGTTATCGATGTTGATGTTGACGTTGCTGTTTGCACCGAGGACGGAACATCTTCTCTGCATGATTCCGCATACCATTCCACTCTGAATTAATACTTTCTTCTTTTCAAAGAAAAAAAACGCAACAAAAATTCAAAGGAAAAACAAACGACGAATTGATCGATGTCAAAATTATTCTACTAAGCACAGCCTATACAAGAAAAGTTCAGGCAAAGAGGAAATCTACTGCTAACGATAAGCTCTCTATCAAATCATCATAATTTAAAATGCTTACTCAATACGAATTATACAATTCAACTCAAGCACTTATGATTCAATGTTGCTGATTGAGAAGCACCAAAAGGCAAACAACGTTTCAATTCAGATCCTTGCTATCGAATTTTATTCACCTCACCTCAAGCGTTCAGGTAACGCTTCGTTCTCGTCACAAACCAATTTCAAAGAAAGATTCGCCACCTGTCCCAACAGAGCATCTCCCTTCAGATCGCCTTCTAACCGTACACTTGCCTCTCGAGGATACACTCTGAATTCACCGTAAATAATTTCCATTGCAGATCGATTAATGATCACAGTGTAAGATAACGAATCGACAACAGAAATGATGATAACAATTCTCATCTCTTTATTCTTCTTTTGATGTTAATCAATCGACCCTTACTTAATTGACGGCATTCCAATGCGCGAGTCCAACATCGAAGTTCTATAAGCAGATTCTGGAACACCCATCGTTAACGATGTAAACTCCCAATCCAATGTTCCATAAACACACGAATGCAATGAGCCAAATTCCAAGTTCAATCCGCTCACCTGACAATATCGCGTCGTAATCTCAGCACCTATACGCTCATCATTTGAAGAAAATATTCGTAATGACAGCAACCAAATTCCAACAAAATCAGTACAAGTTATGAAATGATCTTGAAAAAAATAAATAAATAAAAACGAGAACAATATTCACATTAAGTAACTAATCACTGAAAAACACCAACCACAATTAACTTCGTTTCAAGAAATTCGTTGACATTCAAGTTGAGTTCAAAAAAGAAATTCGTCTCACAATTCGGCTTCAACTCGATATTCTCAGAAAGGAATTCGAACAGTGGCAATCGCTCGGCATTTGTGGTTGTCGTTGACGCATCACTGACATTCACACGTAAACGCTCGAAGTGCATCGCTACACAAGCACACGAATAAAGAGATACCTGAAATGCAACGACCACATAGAATGAGAATGAGTGCCTTTCAATGATTTCACTGCGAAAATCATACTCTAGCAATAAATAAGAAGGTAATTTGCATGTATCAACCATCAAAACGATACGCTCTTAAGAGAAAATGAAACCTTAAGAATCAGCGTTGATCCAGAGGCAATCGCCTGCTCGGTGCATAAAAACGAAGCATGTGCACGAACGAAGGCATCGATACGTGGTGCACTCAACGAAAAGAACACACGCTCTGAGAAGACGTTCATCCATTGTTGTTGGCAAGCAATTAACTGAAATTCACGCGAAACTCAATGGTTCAAACTTTTCCGAAACAATTTTCATTGAGAACTGCTTCAATTCAAGCAGAAAAACACCGAATTTAACCATATTATTGCCTGAACTTTCTTCACATCTTTTGCAAAAGGCCACAAACGATTGTGGCATGGAAAAATGCGAAAACACCACAGCTCATTATCCAACAATCGACAAAACTGACTTGTGCATCAGAGAGTTGGAATGAGGGTAATGGTGAGAGTGGTGGTTGTGCGTTTCGTATTCGGTTGATGTTCATGACGATGTGTGCGGAAATTGATTCGAATGATGGAAATGAGTGAATGTTGAGAATCTGTACACTCGACGAGACGAACTCTTTCAGATCAGCCACGAAAAACGACGACATCAGCGATCGCGAGAGCAGCAGTGAAATCGGCAGAGTGAACTTCTCAATACGACACTCCCATAAAACGTGCGAAATGAACTGAAATCATTCAACAAGAGTTCATAGTACGTGATGCTGATGAGGAAAGTTTTGATAGCGAACACACCTGAAAACGAAATTACCCAAATAAATTTGTATGCGATGAAGTGAAATGAGCGACCGAATCAATAGATCAGTGGATCAGTCAAACCATAATCGAACAGTGTGAATGAACCCACTTGCAAGGCTTTCGAGTGATGATTCAACGCAGCGTATTCATCGGCCATCAGCAACATTATGTGTCGTTGCATTCGAACGCATTTGTATTTTTTGAACTGCGACATTGCGGATGAAAGCAATGCTAAACATCGCTTATGGTTCGGCATACAACGTTGCTGCAATCACCAACTTCATCGTACTGTGAACGTTCTTATGGCATGCACAAATCAATCGAGTCATCTCATTAGCTCAATAAGAATCAAAACGCTCTCATATCAAGTGGTGGGAAAAGAATCGCTGGATGCAAAGAGTACCTCAAGAGTGATTCTCGCATTGTTCTCAGTGATCGAATCGGCTAAACCTCCGCCACTTTCGGTTGACACTCGCCATGGACGTTGTCCATAGAAGACGACGGTTGGCCATGACGATTGTTGTGATTGAAGTGGATCGGGTTGAGGCGAAATCAGATGATCGGCAACCGACGACGATAACGAAAGCGCAGATCGCATTGAATCGATCAGCTCATTTGCTAGCCTCAGATGATCGGCAGATGCGTGCAGATGAATGCCAGGGTGTTGTGTCGACATCGCGGCTAGTCCATTCACCACCGCACGTTCGAATAAGTCCGCAAACATTGAACACTGCAATTGAATACATCCTATCGCATCATCATCATCACCAATCTCAGAGTGCACTCAACAAGACCAACTCGACTAAAGTCTCATGCAAAGTCAAATGAAAACACTTCTGAAATCATGCCATTCTACTGACTTTCCCAGTTGGCTTTAGGCTTATGATTGATCGACAAATCAACAACAATCGACAAACCTCACACTAACCTGTTTACTTTTCCAGAGAGCGAATTCGATGGCAGCCAACTGCGCGGACGGATACTGACCAGGTAAGGTGGCGAACATATGCGAGACATGACGACGTTGTTGCGAGATTGCTTCGAGCGCTGTGCTATGCAGAAATGACAGTTGACATATCTGCAATCGCGTATTGTATTGAGGAATTGGAGTGATGAAAATTGCAATGAAGACTATGATGCAATTGCAATAAGATTAACGACGTCTATCGAAATGAAAGCGGACTTCAGATGATAAAGCGACGAACTTTATAATTGATAAGACCAGTGACTTGTCTCCATTCGAACAACTCCGATTCGGCCGGTTCACTCTCGATGCAGTTCTGATACGCCAACTTGTAATGCCTTAATTTTTGTTGCTGCATTCTTTAACGAAGCAATTCGCCGACTGACTAATGAGAAAACAATTATTCTTCATTGTTGAATTAATAAAAGTTTATTGATAAAAAACGAATAATGGTAATAATAAGGATGAACAAAATAAAGGAATAAACATTGATAACGAGAATACTGATGACCATAATAATAATAACAATAATAATATTATAATAGTAATAATTACAATAGTAACGACAATAATGGAAACGAATACCTTAAGGCTGTATGCGTATCCTGTCTGAGTTCAGATATAAACGCCAGTTTGAATTGTTGTCTGATGATGAGATTTGAGAAATTATTTGGTATTGATCTGGCCCTGATCTGTTTTATGCACTGTTGATAGAAGGCTTGAGCTAATTCGTGAAAGGCTGATTCCAACCTGAACGCACGTTTAAGACTTATTTCTTTGAGAATTCTCAACCGACCACAAACAATTCATTTCGTGATTGCGCGATAAGCTCCAAATGATCATCTTCAATGTCACTAATGATGAAAAGAATAATGATATGGTGCACTACTTGATCTATGCTTTAATCATTTACGTAAGCTCCGAATATCATAGTTCAAATAGCAGTATCATGTAGGATCTAATGTGATATGATAGTTCATTATGACAGTTCAAAGAAATGATCCATTCAAAGATTATAACTTCAAAACTGCTAAAGCCCTAAATCCTTCATCAAATAATTACTGGGATTTTAAGAGTTCAACTCACCTAACCACAAATCCTAACATTTGATCGGTCAACGGGAAAACAAAGAGTTGCTTCGGTAGAAGTTGACAACTCTGACAAAGTTTTGAGGCACGTTCAGCCGCGAACGGATCGTCCCCAGTCACCACACTTCCATCCTGGAGTAGCACCACACAAATTCGTGTCCCTCTCGTCCCAATACCCGCCCTGAAATATTCATCCCTCAGTCGAATATACCTATATCTCCTCAACTAAGCCAAATTGCTCAATAAAATTTTTAATATTCTGAACTAGAGGTTCTGCTGGATCGAACGGTGAAAAAAAATTCGCATGTTTCCGGGCAAATCTAAGAAGACGGTTAGCTAGAAGATCGCAATCTGCCTACTGCTAATATGAACGTACTGATTGCTCTATAGTGATACCACTTCAAATGTCCGAAATATGAGATTAATCCACAATATCCAATCAACAATACACACAATCACTGTGTGTTGCAAAAGTGATAAAAATCAAAAATTTTGAATACAATTCATTTTTGTCGTCTCGTAATCTACCATTGCAGTTCGTACGGTGGCTCAATATGAAACGGTATTTAAGTCTGAAGCTAGCAAATCTTTGGGCATGTCCTCAGCACTTCGAATATCTGTGCTGATTATCATCTTAATCTTTTTATTTGACTGACATTTCGAAAATCAAACGAAAAAAAGTGAAGAAGGATTCATTCATGAATTCACCTCAGTGAAGAGATTTTCGATTCACACTCGGTCACTTTCTCATTCCACGATGGATGGTTCCAATTCAAGTCTGCGAACACAACAATCACAGCAGGGATTTCTGTGACATATTTCGACATCCAACGAGTCTTGATATAACCTCGCGAGAATTTTGGTGACTGAATTTATTTTCTTTCGCATATTATTTGATTGAAGAATAGGTGATAGTCAATTGATTGTGAGGACAAGAAGCGATCAGTGGCAAATTCTATTGACTGTGAAAGCAATGAAACATTTTCATTATGTTCAATATTCATCTAACAATAAATGATGTCTAAATCTCGTTTTCTGTTTACACTTATAGGAAACAGCCACTCTTACAGACGAAATCATTCCCTTTTGAGTTGATGATCATCATGGACAAATGAAATAGTTTTGATCTGCATTGAATATTCATTATTGATGGCCTTCAATGTTGGATCTTCTCAATTGTTTATCCAATTCCAAATTTATACAATATAACCTCAAATCGCTTGTGTTCTCTGGTCTTTAACAGTTCAAAAAATGTTGCTTACTTGAACTACTCAATTGTTCCAAAAATTGGCTTTCATTTAATCTAATTGAACATCACCGAGACCAATGTGAAAGATTTTATCAGTCATATACCATTTCCCTCCTCCAAAACTTATTATTGTCTCATATGTATTGTCTGAAGGGTGTCATGATTTGAACAACAAGATCAGAAGAAGATTTGAAAGTGAGAATGGATGAACCTTGGTTTTGTTAAGTGCTTGATCAGGATTGTTCGCATAGAGCGGACTATCTGCCGAGAGCAGAGTCATTCGTAGAGGTGCACGATCCAGTGAACGTTTCTGCGTGAATGCCGCAAGAACGGCTGCATGTGATGCGTTATTGGCCACATCCAGACCGGTGAATAGAATCAGTTGCTGTTGTCGTGCAGATGCTATACATTCAGGTACATCCTCACAATCCATTCCTTTAATTCGTTGCGCACCTTCAATCGCAATAACAATTGTAGCACTGCTCAGATCAAGATGCACACACGCTCCTCCAATCTGCTATTTTAAAGCAACGAATGATACAATAGCCTTTTTGATAAATCTGATTTGTAAGCCACTCGAACTATTTGCAAAGAATTTTATGTAAGTGTTATATGAGAATCTTTCATACTGTACCGTAACACTGGCATTACGGTAACTTTTCGTCTGATCAGCACATCGTTAATAATAATTCATAAAATGTTTAAGGTTCAGTCACGGATCCAGAAATTGCATTTTAACTCGATTTAATTAAGCCAGCTGATTCGTCGGCAACTTCCAATTGTTATGGACATTGAATCCACTTGGTGTTCTGCCTCCCCATGTCTGATCTCTTCGAAGTTTATCGAATGAACCGAACTCCTCAACCATCATACTTCCAAATTCATTCTCTATTCGTGAAGTGAACATGCAGGAATAATGCCGATTTGAAGGCATCACAATTGATTCAGAACAATGCTTGAGATTGCATGGAACCGTTTTATATGTGACTCATATCTTTGTGACTTCTGTTTTGTCGAGATGAATGTTTTGTAACTGATCAGTTATTCAATGATGAATTCTTGAATGTCACCTCAATGCACGTCATTCTCGGAAGATGTATAAAGATGTACGAATGCTAGTATTTTAACCGTACTGCAGTTATACACTGAAACTGAGTAACATGCTTCGATTGCACAAAACGATACGATACATGTGTATGTTTGGTTTGTTATGCATCGACAATCAATCTGCTAAATAAATTCTTCTGCGTATCGCTCCAACGATATGTCTACGCTGAGAGGATATGTGGACAAATGCGAAGAAAGTGAAACAAAAATGATGTTTATTCATTGTTTTCTTAATGATTTAACAACAATAATAGCAATTCATAACAAAGCTTCTTCAAACAAATTTGCATCACTGTCCAATGACCACTTTCAACCATTAATTCAGCTGAAATCAAAATTTTCGTAAACATTTTTTCAATGTAATCAAGCTGATTGTATTCAGTGAAATTCCACTGAGTACAGACAAGTTTAATGCGGCAGTTAATCTCGAAATCACATGATAATTTCCATACGAAATACATTAATAACTACCGAATTAACTCAATCGAAGCGACGTTTTCTGAGGAATTACAGTTCAGAAAAGAGTTCCTAAACTGGATAGCGACAAATTCGCAACCTTCGAGTGTCATCATCAAAAATCAGCGATTATAACTAGTTGATCTCAATCAGGTGGGTGATCTAAACGGTAAAAAGACCAATGTTGAGGGAAATAATAGAAGTTTCTCAACGAAACGAATTCAGAATGGAACCTTTTTGAATCCAATATCGCCGGAGTATTCCCTGAAGCATCTTCGGCACATGTTCAATCCATATTTTCTGATCAATCCATGATGATTGGAACACACACGGCTGAACGAGCAATATGTAGGGCAAGTGTGAACGAAATACAGTTGAAAACAGAGAGCAGATAAATCGGAATGTAACTCTGATTCGGAATTTCATACAGAGGTGTGAAATCGGATTTATTCAAAAACGATAATAATTCGGGAGATCAGAAGGAACAAATAAATACAATAAACAAAATAAATAACACACAAATCAAACTCGAACTAAAGCACGTACCATGATCGAGATCCAGGACCATACTTTCGCGGATGCGAGAACCAAATATTTTGATGACCCATTGCGATTAGTCAAATACAACTATTATGAGAACGACTTCACTAAAACAAATAAAAATTGAGCTTGAAGAAACAAAAAAAAAACATTAAAAACCATCACAAAGCGTATCTCGAATTACATGCACCCTTCAAAAATATCACATCCCATCAAGCTAAATAACACTAATCAAACACCAACAGCATCTCAGGTGATAATATTCACAATCTGTTGCAACGAAACAAATATATTTACGAAAAATGCTAGCTTCAAGCATTTCAAAAAATTGACCGATATACATATCAGAATGAAGTTTTTTGAAGGCCGTGAACACATCAATTACGGATTTCACCGTTACGAACACAACATCAAAGTGAAGGCACAATAAGCGTTTGGCACTACCGATACCCGATGAGCTGAGGCTCGAGTTCTCCGCATCACCTCCATTAGAAATGTTTATTTTTTGGCTGAACTCTGTCGCTATATTATTGAGCAACGTTAACGGGTGCAATAACAGTAACCGTGCTCGAGCGCGCTGAAGAGTCGCTTGCGAATCGCTCGTCACACACACAGCAACTCAATAACGACGTAGAGCATTTCACAATTTGTTAGCACAAAACTGGGCAACGTTGCAATTGTGTAACAATATTCCTAACATAATTGGTGATTTTGGAGAATCGTTGACTGTTCATGGGTGCAAAGTCAAGGGGAGAACATCAAAACATCATTAATATCACAAAACTTCTTCAAAGCACCACAAACATACCGAAATTTGTTCCGCAACAAATTCTTTCCCACGATGAAGAGGTCAGTCAGTTGTTTGCCGTAGCAATTTGCTAGAAATAGCAGCGAATAAGCAATAAATATTCTCTCGGAACTCATCGCAAAAATAACTTTTGGATGAACGTCGTTCAACGAGAAGGCCGCAAGCGAATTCACGAAGGAACTCTCAATCAATTTTTCAGAAATTTACAGCTGATTTTTCATAAATTCAGAAATTCATAAATTCACACCGAAGGTTTTCCATAAAACCAATAAAATTCACGCAAAATTGTACAGTCTCAGAGGTGAGTTAATGCTAGGCTAATGGAATCATTAACAAGTTTCATTATTGTTTAAAGTTTTTCCTCCCGAAGCGGTTCGGTCGATTTAATTTTAATTGGTTTGTTCCAATACCTTCTTCCGTTCCAGTAGTTGTGGTTGATTGTTAGTTTCATGAACGGCTTTGGTTATGATGCAGTATGAAATGTGATAACGGTTGCAAATTTTAGTCACTTTAATTGTCAACTGATTAATAAAAAATCAATCAATCAAAATGTGGTTAGCAGTTGTGCTATTCGTATTAAATATTGCATTGCATTCATTCCTTATCTCATTATGTAAAGGCAAAAAGGTATGAAACAACACTTTTATCATTACACTTCTTGGTTTACAAACATCTTGGAAAAGAGATTTTACCATCTGATTACAAATGTCAATCTTAAATCCAAACTCTAGATTATGAACTTGAGTATTCTTCTTGAGATCAAACGGCCATCAGTTCAATTAAAGACGGATCTCGGTTCTTCTTCATGAACACTTCTTCATAAATTTTATCGATGTGTTGGGCTGAATGATTCGTAAAACAGGCAGCCAATGCACCACCACCCGCAGCGGTTCCGAAACAAGAGGAGAAGCCAACTGAGCCTGAGAAGAAGGAAGGTGAGAGCAGTGATGCGAAAAAGAGTGACGATAAAGATAAGAAAGATGAAAAGAAAGAGGAAAAGAAGGAGGAACAAAAAGAGGAACAGAACGATAAATCTGATAAGAAAATAAGTTTTTGGAATCTTTCATCGGAATAAACGAAACGCTCAAAAATATGAAAACGACAAATGCAATATTGCAGATATTGCGACAAAAAAGCAATTTTCAGGAGGAAGACAACAAGAAGGAAGAAGGCGATAAGAAGGATGACGAAGAGCAGAAGAAGGAAGGAGAAGAGGAGAAAGAAGCGTGTATGCCGAACGAGTTACATTGGAAAATCGAGGATGGTACCATAAAGTACGGTAATCAAAGCATTATGTTGCACAACACTGTCGGCAAAAGATTGGCTTTCAAGGTTATCAAACAACTTGACGACTTCATTCAAAATATTTCTGACTTACGCATGGAAAGCGAAAGGGTAGTTGGCCAACCAGAAGTGACCAGGATTGATAAGAACGAAGAGTTTTGTAGTATCACCGTGAAGTTTTCAGTTCGCAACCATCAATTCATTCTCTGAAACTCTTTCCAGTGAAAATCTTCAGCGTGCGCCAGAGTATATCATTGGTGTTTTAATGGTAAATCAATGCTGATCGATTTCAGATGAAGACTACCGATGCGAACATTTACACAGTGAAACCACCGTTTACATTCCTCGATAAGGATGAAATCGCCGACATCGAAGTAACGCATGTCGAGGGCGGTGAAGCGAAACAGGATCAAATCCTTCTCTACTACACTGCGGTAATATATGCTCCTGATTATTTCTTATTGCTTGCGTGTGATGAATGATAAGTGCTAACTGCTATTTCCTGCTCGTCGTATTGATTATTCCATTAATCATGTTCGGTTTGCTCAAATGAACTTGAATATCAGCTGGTGACAATACTTCCTTGCTCATAGAACAACAGACTTGGATATTTTTTAGTATTTATCCATCAACAAATCCGAAGTGACTCACAAACGAGTGATCCAATTCTTATCACTTCATCCACATGTGTCCATTTGCCACTCTCAACAATTATGCAGTTTTCCTCGTTGAAAGACTCGATTATTGATTCTCATCATTCAAAAATCAATTTTTTTGAATGGCAATTGAGAATTGCACAAAAAGAGCATCGAATTTACGTGTGCCTTTATGGCAATCGTTCTTCAAAAGATTAAGATGAATTTTTCAAGGTGGACGATGAGAAAGCCACAGAACCCGAGTCACTGTTCAAGAAAGATGATGATTCATACGAACATTATACAGTTCAGCTCATTGTCGATGCATAAATGAAATGCTTGAGGTTGATCATGATTGAATAACACAGATAATGCGACATCATTGCACTTGTCGTCATCTATTTTTCTACTATCATCAGTTCAGTGATAATTCATTGATTTTGAATCAGATATCGTCGTATTGAATGTGTTCATATTTGGGAATTAGATGAACATCACATTGAGTTTATACGATGTACTGAAAGACAAGTGTTTATGCTTTCAATTTTGTGCAGCGAGTGTATTTGCTTTTGTGACGCATTATACATTGTTCGAAATACATCGAATAAATATAAAATGCAACGCATGGAATTTTGATTCATAAGTTGTTAACACTCACTACTTCTGTAACAAGTGTATGAAATAACAAATTTTATTTGAAAAAAGAATAAAATAAATCCGATTGAACAACACCTGAAAATGGGAACCGATACTCCATATCGAAGTGCTTTGCACCATTCCATCCAGCGAAAACTCTGGACTCAGAATACCATACGTTCTCCTGAGCGATTTCGCACACTTGAGGAGATCTAGTTGTTTTTTTAGGTTTATCTCAAACAGCGCAGTCGTGCTCATTCATTCAAATTGGTCAATATAGAGCAATCAATACGTTCATATGGCAATAGGCGGATTGCCATCTTAGAGCTAACCGTCTTCTCAGGTTTGCCTGGAAACGTGTGAATTTCCTTTCACCGATCGATCCAGCAGAACCTCTAGATTCAGAATATTATAAATTTTATTGAGCAATTTGGCTTAGTTGAGGAGATATAGGCATTTTGCTAATAATATCTCGGGCAGCACCTTCAAGGCTACCGTAAGCTCAACTTTGCCCTGTAACATATGAATTTTTTTGCATCGGTCCATCCAGCTAGATCCGCTTATTCAGAAAAATTCATATGTTGTAGAGCGATTTTGATTTCCTGAGCAGATATAGCCATTTTCTTAGACCTATCTCAATTAGATGGCGTAGTCGCGCTCATTCACACAAATTGATCACTATAGAGCAATCAATACGTTCATAAAGCAATATAGGGATTGCGATGCTCGAGCTAACCACCTTCTCAAGTTTGCTCAGTAACGTGGTAATGTTTGTACATGTTTCCGTCCTGTTTTCGTCCGTTTTTAACAGTGAAAACACTCTTCCAACCATTTCAGCTCCTTTCAAAACAACAAAAATCTCATTTGTAGTTAGGTGAATCTTCCTGAAACAAGAGAAGTAAGAAGTGCGGTATTACAGCAATCCATAATTTTGAAATTTCAGACGGTTGAAATTTGCTTTGAAATGTGATGTTGGATAAAAATTAATGAATTTAAAAACGCCGTAACAACAAGTTGAAATCAGTTTCCATGAATGAGCGCGACTGCGCTATTCGAGTGAATTTCAACATCAGTACAAAAAAGATAGTTCGCCGATATCATTCTCTGGGATCTTGGAAGCTTTTTCATTCCGGATGAAATCCGGAGGCATTGAAATTCTTTACTATATGAAATAAAATGCATCTAAACAGTCACAGAATCTTTGTAAGTGAATTGAAAGTGATTTAAGACATCATGGTGGCTAAAAAACGATGGATAGGTGAGGTTCAAGAGATAGGTTCAAGAAAATGGCGCATTCATTGTATAACATATCACCATAGATCACTCCATACATTAATATAGCATTATAGAGTTTCCCATCTTCAAGCTACCGGTACCCTCAAGATTGCCCAGTAACATATGAATTTCTTTACGCCATTCGACTCCTCAGGTCCTCTGGATTCAGAATATCATATATGTTGCCGAGCGATTCTTCGTACTTGAGGAGATATAGCTATTTTCTTGAACCTATCTCAATCAGCGCAGTCGCTCTCATTCATTGTGCAACGTATCACTACAGATCACCGCCCACATTAATATAGCATTATAGAATTTGCCATCTTCAAGCTACCGGTACCCTCAAGTTTGCCCAGTAACATATGAATTTCTTTACGCCATTCGACTCCTCAGGTCCTCTGGATTCAGAATATCATACATGTTGCCGAGCGATTCTTCTTACTTGAGGAGATATAGCTACTTTCTTGAACCTATCTCAATCAGCGCAGTCGCTCTCATTCATTGTGCAACGTATCACTACAGATCACCGCCCACATTAATATAGCATTATAGAATTTGCCATCTTCAAGCTACCGGTACCCTCAAGTTTGCCCAGTAACATATGAATTTCTTTACGCCATTTGACTCCTCAGGTCCTCTGGATTCAGAATATCATACATGTTGCCGAGCGATTCTTCTTACTTGAGGAGATATAGCTACTTTCTTGAACCTATCTCAATCAGCGCAGTCGCTCTCATTCATTGTATAAAATATCACTACAGATCACCGCCCACATTAATATAGCATTATAGAATTTGCCATCTTCAAGCTACCGGTACCCTCAAGTTTGCCCAGTAACATATGAATTTCTTTACGCCATTCGACTCCTCAGGTCCTCTGGATTCAGAATATCATACATGTTGCCGAGCGATTCTTCTTACTTGAGGAGATATAGCTACTTTCTTGAACCTATCTCAATCAGCGCAGTCGCTCTCATTCATTGTGCAACGTATCACTACAGATCACCGCCCACATTAATATAGCATTATAGAATTTGCCATCTTCAAGCTACCGGTACCCTCAAGTTTGCCCAGTAACATATGAATTTCTTTACGCCATTCGACTCCTCAGGTCCTCTGGATTCAGAATATCATACATGTTGCCGAGCGATTCTTCTTACTTGAGGAGATATAGCTACTTTCTTGAACCTATCTCAATCAGCGCAGTCGCTCTCATTCATTGTGCAACGTATCACTACAGATCACCGCCCACATTAATATAGCATTATAGAATTTGCCATCTTCAAGCTACCGGTACCCTCAAGTTTGCCCAGTAACATATGAATTTCTTTACGCCATTCGACTCCTCAGGTCCTCTGGATTCAGAATATCATACATGTTGCCGAGCGATTCTTCTTACTTGAGGAGATATAGCTACTTTCTTGAACCTATCTCAATCAGCGCAGTCGCTCTCATTCATTGTGCAACGTATCACTACAGATCACCGCACACATTAATATAGCATTATAGAATTTGCCATCTTCAAGCTACCGGTACCCTCAAGTTTGCCCAGTAACATATGAATTTCTTTACGCCATTCGACTCCTCAGGTCCTCTGGATTCAGAATATCATATATGTTGCCGAGCGATTCTTCGTACTTGAGGAGATATAACTATTTTCTTGAACCTATCTCAATCAGCGCAGTCGCTCTCATTCATTGTGCAACGTATCACTACAGATCACCGCCCACATTAATATAGCATTATAGAATTTGCCATCTTCAAGCTACCGGTACCCTCAAGTTTGCCCAGTAACATATGAATTTCTTTACGCCATTCGACTCCTCAGGTCCTCTGGATTCAGAATATCATATATGTTGCCGAGCGATTCTTCGTACTTGAGGAGATATAGCTATTTTCTTGAACCTATCTCAATCAGCGCAGTCGCTCTCATTCATTGTGCAACGTATCACTACAGATCACCGCCCACATTAATATAGCATTATAGAATTTGCCATCTTCAAGCTACCGGTACCCTCAAGTTTGCCCAGTAACATATGAATTTCTTTACGCCATTCGACTCCTCAGGTCCTCTGGATTCAGAATATCATACATGTTGCCGAGCGATTCTTCTTACTTGAGGAGATATAGCTACTTTCTTGAACCTATCTCAATCAGCGCAGTCGCTCTCATTCATTGTGCAACGTATCACTACAGATCACCGCCCACATTAATATAGCATTATAGAATTTGCCATCTTCAAGCTACCGGTACCCTCAAGTTTGCCCAGTAACATATGAATTTCTTTACGCCATTCGACTCCTCAGGTCCTCTGGATTCAGAATATCATACATGTTGCCGAGCGATTCTTCTTACTTGAGGAGATATAGCTACTTTCTTGAACCTATCTCAATCAGCGCAGTCGCTCTCATTCATTGTGCAACGTATCACTACAGATCACCGCCCACATTAATATAGCATTATAGAATTTGCCATCTTCAAGCTACCGGTACCCTCAAGTTTGCCCAGTAACATATGAATTTCTTTACGCCATTCGACTCCTCAGGTCCTCTGGATTCAGAATATCATATATGTTGCCGAGCGATTCTTCGTACTTGAGGAGATATAGCTATTTTCTTGAACCTATCTCAATCAGCGCAGTCGCTCTCATTCATTGTGCAACGTATCACTACAGATCACCGCCCACATTAATATAGCATTATAGAATTTGCCATCTTCAAGCTACCGGTACCCTCAAGTTTGCCCAGTAACATATGAATTTCTTTACGCCATTCGACTCCTCAGGTCCTCTGGATTCAGAATATCATACATGTTGCCGAGCGATTCTTCTTACTTGAGGAGATATAGCTACTTTCTTGAACCTATCTCAATCAGCGCAGTCGCTCTCATTCATTGTGCAACGTATCACTACAGATCACCGCCCACATTAATATAGCATTATAGAATTTGCCATCTTCAAGCTACCGGTACCCTCAAGTTTGCCCAGTAACATATGAATTTCTTTACGCCATTTGACTCCTCAGGTCCTCTGGATTCAGAATATCATACATGTTGCCGAGCGATTCTTCTTACTTGAGGAGATATAGCTACTTTCTTGAACCTATCTCAATCAGCGCAGTCGCTCTCATTCATTGTGCAACGTATCACTACAGATCACCGCACACATTAATATAGCATTATAGAATTTGCCATCTTCAAGCTACCGGTACCCTCAAGTTTGCCCAGTAACATATGAATTTCTTTACGCCATTCGACTCCTCAGGTCCTCTGGATTCAGAATATCATATATGTTGCCGAGCGATTCTTCGTACTTGAGGAGATATAACTATTTTCTTGAACCTATCTCAATCAGCGCAGTCGCTCTCATTCATTGTGCAACGTATCACTACAGATCACCGCCCACATTAATATAGCATTATAGAATTTGCCATCTTCAAGCTACCGGTACCCTCAAGTTTGCCCAGTAACATATGAATTTCTTTACGCCATTCGACTCCTCAGGTCCTCTGGATTCAGAATATCATATATGTTGCCGAGCGATTCTTCGTACTTGAGGAGATATAGCTATTTTCTTGAACCTATCTCAATCAGCGCAGTCGCTCTCATTCATTGTGCAACGTATCACTACAGATCACCGCACACATTAATATAGCATTATAGAATTTGCCATCTTCAAGCTACCGGTACCCTCAAGTTTGCCCAGTAACATATGAATTTCTTTACGCCATTCGACTCCTCAGGTCCTCTGGATTCAGAATATCATATATGTTGCCGAGCGATTCTTCGTACTTGAGGAGATATAACTACCTGCTTGAACTTTACAGTTCAAGCAACATAACACTCCGCACCCTAAATGACTTCATAAACAACACCAGTATTAATATAAACCCTGAAATTGCTTACATTATCAAAAACTACATCATTCACAGAACGTCATCTAAAAGCAAAGCTCAAGCTCCTACCAAACACAAACTCATGAAATTCATTCTAAATTACCCAGGCAACGACTACAGCAATATTAATTACAATAGAATCTTCAATGACAAAGTAGTCAAACAAACAATCAAAAGCCTACTCAATACAAACATAAAAATCGGTATCACCTTCAAATACGATCCACCAGCCAGTCAATACATATTTAATTACAACAAAACTCTCAACACGCTTAACAATAAACCCTTTTTGCTCCAAACCATTCTAAATAGCAGTTGCGATTGTGCAAAATCAATACACTGCGACAACCACCACCACCACATTATCACCGGTAACCTAAAAATACTCAACCATCACAACATTACACAAATCCTCAAAAAAGGCACCAAATTCCGACCACAGCACAACTTAAACATCAACGAAATCGAACACAACATCCGTACATCACTAGACAACCTCTTCCAAAACATTCCCACTTCCCACATTACCAATACACTAAACCTTCCCTCCCTAAAAACATTCCTATTTCAACGCATATACAAAATTTTCAACAATGAACATAAAAAAGGAAACATACACTGCTCTACCTATAAAATTAACAATGTAAGACAGTCACTTACCAATATCCACAAACGATATATATGCACTCCGGCAGATAAGGCCACTAACAACTACGTCTTCGTTTGTAAAAAATTTTACATCGAATCAATCTGCAAAGAACTTGGCATCACTAACAACGACATCAAAGGTAACGTCACCTATCAACTCGTTCAAAATACTACCCAACAAGAGATCGTACGCAGACATACCATCATATGTCAAAAATACCTCCTCGACGTCAGCACAGAAAACCTAACACTGCCTAAGCTATACGCTATACCTAAACTTCATAAAAATCCTTATAAATTCAGATATATTGCAGGTGCTAACCACTCTTCCATTAAACCTTTGCAGATCCTCCTACACAAACTCCTCTCCTTCATTAAAAATCACTTCCACAACTATTGCAACGTCTTAGAACTTAATCAAAATAAAAAATACTACTTCAGCATTAATAATTCCTATGCGGCTGTGGACGCCATTCTCAACAATCACAACCACATCAATAACTTCACTACTGCCGATTTTACTACCCTCTTTACTCGTCTACCTCACGACCTTATCTACAAATCTCTCACATACATTGTACAACTTTGCTTCAGAAACGCCAACAAAGCCTTCATTAAAGTACGTGGTAACATTATCACATACACCGACCACGCACATTACGACCAAAACAACTTTACCGTAGACAGCTCTGACCTCTTCCACATCATCAAAACCGTCCTTAACGAAAGCTACGTCACCTTCGCAGGCAACATATTTAAACAAATCCAAGGCGTGCCCATGGGTGGCAACGCTAGTTCAGACATTGCAGATCTCACCCTTTCTGCCATGGAATTCATTTACTGCAAAATACCCCACAACAACATTAACATTTTACGCTACGTTGATGACATACTAATCATAAACGACACCAACTTCTCCGATAAGTCCGCACATATCTATGGAAATCAACTCGAGCTAGACTTCACACCTACTAGCTACAACGTCAATTTCCTCGACTTAAACTTATCCATCACAACCAACACAATCAAAACCGACATATACGACAAAACTAACGCTTTCAATTTCAACGTCAACAAGTACACTAACCTTAATAGTAACATTCACCCTTCCATACACAGAAACGTCATATCAAGGAAAGGTCACAAACTTAATCTGGCGTTTCGCGATGAAATATACATCAGATTGTAGAGCTCCTCGAGCAGATCATTAATATGTAAAAAATTTTTGCGAAACACAAAGGGGAGGCGAAATATGGCGGGGAAAAGGTTTTCAGTGTATTGAAGACAAGTTCTGAATTCCGAAGTGGCAGCAGCGGCCTGGCCTAGTGGGTAGTGCACTAGCGCTAAGTGTGGGTGGGCGGTGGTTCTGTTCCGCGTGATGCCGAAGTTTTTTTTCTCGTGTATGTATGACATATTCAAACAACCATGATATTCTGATTCCCTCCCCACAGCTTCTATCTTTCTTTGTGGGGATATTTTTACATATTTTAAAAACTTTGAGATCTCTCTTGATTGTTTGTACCTGGATGCAGCCACGTATGGTTCTAATTTTGGATTCGTGGTCATCATTCAAACGGAAGAATTTAAAACGCCGGTCCAAGTGTGCTTCTCCCACGACGCTACGCAAGACTGTGATATAAATAATTGTGATCAGCTCTCATTTATAAAATGTTCTTACTGTAAATTATATTTTGTTCCAATCATTTTGTTGTCAATAGACATGGTCACTACGATCAGATATAAAAAACAAAAAAATCCAAAATAAAAAAATAAAATCAAAAACATAAATAAAGAACATAAAATGTTCCCACAACTGTGCAAAAAAGTTGTGGGGAGGGAATCAGAATATCATGGTTGTTTGAATATGTCATACATACACGAGAAAAAAGGCTTCGGCATCACGCGGAACAGAACCACCGCCCACCCACACTTAGCGCTAGTGCACTACCCACTAGGCCAGGCCGCTGCTGCCACTTCGGAATTCAGAACTTGTCTTCAATACACTGAAAACCTTTTCCCCGCCATATTTCGCCTCCCCTTTGTGTTTCGCAAAAATTACTTACATATTCATGATCAGCTCGAGGAGCCCTACAATATGATGTATATTTCATCGCGAAACGCCAGATTAAGTTTGTGACCTTTCCTAGTTAGATATGCTCATATTTGCAGCAATCTGCAACTACTCATTAAACACAGCGTCAATTTAATCAGCATTTACCACCAAAAAGGTCTCGCAATTGAAAATCTTTACAAAATCTTAAAAAATACTTTTTCTAAATACAAACACGTTCTACTGAAATTCATCTATCCGTCCATAAAAAACTTGAAATTCCTCACATTAACCATCATCAACCAGGTCAAGCTTAATTCCTCACTCTAATCACCCCCTAAACAATACTTAATCTATATAAAAAAGCGCACTAATAAACCACCCTATTTACTTTCATCATCAACAATCATTCTTCTTCCCCTCCAGCTATCATTAATCTATCCCTCACATACTACTACCATTGCCCATATCCCAAACCTTCCCCAAAATACAAACATCCTTACATTAACAACAGTATTTAACCAACCTTAACCCTTCAACTCATTTCATTATTCATAAGCTATACCCTTGCTCTATCTCATTTCTCATCCTATCACACAAAACTTCACCTACATTATCACCTCATTTTACTTCTTTTACCACCTCTTTATTACTGTAGAAAAAATGTATACCAATAAACTTCACTATCATATCATACAAACGTTTCTCACCGCGCTATTACACCTGTATTCGTTACGCGTGTTTACTTCAATTGTAAACATTTCCAATATAAACTTCACTTCTTTATAGCCGTACAGATATCTAAAAAATGGAACAATTTATGGAACCACGCAACAAACGTTCAAGAAGTAATAGCGACAAATCTTTCGTCACTCAGGTACTTTTCACACTTTTCCATCCATATCACTTCTCTCAATCACCTCATTCCTTCCAATCATCTTCTAATTTCAATCTATTTCATAGTCTTAACGCTTCTCACCTTTCTAATTCCTAACCACCATACTACATCTCCCACATCGTTTAACACATTCATATCTCCAACATCTACCCTCATCCTCGTCTATCTCTACCAAGGTTGTGCATATCGTTCTGACGATGGCCCGTGCATAACCTGGGAGCACATGTCAACGAATAAGGGCCGAAACATGTACTCCCTCCATCCTTTGTTCATTCACGTCTAACACCCATAAACAATAAATTCTTATATCACAAATAATCATCTATCCCCCAACTATATCATCATAGCTGTTTTTTTAAAGCTATCTCAATCAGCGCAGTCGCTCTCATTCATTGTGCAACGTATCACTACAGATCACCGCCCACATTAATATAGCATTATAGAATTTGCCATCTTCAAGCTACCGGTACCCTCAAGTTTGCCCAGTAACATATGAATTTCTTTACGCCATTCGACTCCTCAGGTCCTCTGGATTCAGAATATCATACATGTTGCCGAGCGATTCTTCTTACTTGAGGAGATATAGCTACTTTCTTGAACCTATCTCAATCAGCGCAGTCGCTCTCATTCATTGTATAAAATATCACTATGGATCACCGCCCACATTAATATAGCACTATAGAATTTGCCATCTTCAAGCTACCGGTACCCTCAAGTTTGCCCAGTAACATATGAATTTCTTTACGCCATTCGACTCCTCAGGTCCTCTGGATTCAGAATATCATATATGTTGCCGAGCGATTCTTCGTACTTGAGGAGATATAGCTATTTTCTTGAACCTATCTCAATCAGCGCAGTCGCTCTCATTCATTGTGCAACGTATCACTACAGATCACCGCCCACATTAATATAGCATTATAGAATTTGCCATCTTCAAGCTACCGGTACCCTCAAGTTTGCCCAGTAACATATGAATTTCTTTACGCCATTCGACTCCTCAGGTCCTCTGGATTCAGAATATCATATATGTTGCCGAGCGATTCTTCGTACTTGAGGAGATATAGCTATTTTCTTGAACCTATCTCAATCAGCGCAGTCGCTCTCATTCATTGTGCAACGTATCACTACAGATCACCGCCCACATTAATATAGCATTATAGAATTTGCCATCTTCAAGCTACCGGTACCCTCAAGTTTGCCCAGTAACATATGAATTTCTTTACGCCATTCGACTCCTCAGGTCCTCTGGATTCAGAATATCATACATGTTGCCGAGCGATTCTTCTTACTTGAGGAGATATAGCTACTTTCTTGAACCTATCTCAATCAGCGCAGTCGCTCTCATTCATTGTATAAAATATCACTATGGATCACCGCCCACATTAATATAGCACTATAGAATTTGCCATCTTCAAGCTACCGGTACCCTCAAGTTTGCCCAGTAACATATGAATTTCTTTACGCCATTCGACTCCTCAGGTCCTCTGGATTCAGAATATCATATATGTTGCCGAGCGATTCTTCGTACTTGAGGAGATATAGCTATTTTCTTGAACCTATCTCAATCAGCGCAGTCGCTCTCATTCATTGTGCAACGTATCACTACAGATCACCGCCCACATTAATATAGCATTATAGAATTTGCCATCTTCAAGCTACCGGTACCCTCAAGTTTGCCCAGTAACATATGAATTTCTTTACGCCATTCGACTCCTCAGGTCCTCTGGATTCAGAATATCATATATGTTGCCGAGCGATTCTTCGTACTTGAGGAGATATAACTATTTTCTTGAACCTATTTCAATCAGCGCAGTCGCTCTCATTCATTGTGCAACGTATCACTACAGATCACCGCCCACATTAATATAGCATTATAGAATTTGCCATCTTCAAGCTACCGGTACCCTCAAGTTTGCCCAGTAACATATGAATTTCTTTACGCCATTCGACTCCTCAGGTCCTCTGGATTCAGAATATCATACATGTTGCCGAGCGGTTCTTCTTAATTGAGGAGATATAGCTACTTTCTTGAACCTATCTCAATCAGCGCAGTCGCTCTCATTCATTGTATAAAATATCACTATGGATCACCGCCCACATTAATATAGCACTATAGAATTTGCCATCTTCAAGCTACCGGTACCCTCAAGTTTGCCCAGTAACATATGAATTTCTTTACGCCATTCGACTCCTCAGGTCCTCTGGATTCAGAATATCATATATGTTGCCGAGCGATTCTTCGTACTTGAGGAGATATAGCTATTTTCTTGAACCTATCTCAATCAGCGCAGTCGCTCTCATTCATTGTGCAACGTATCACTACAGATCACCGCCCACATTAATATAGCATTATAGAATTTGCCATCTTCAAGCTACCGGTACCCTCAAGTTTGCCCAGTAACATATGAATTTCTTTACGCCATTCGACTCCTCAGGTCCTCTGGATTCAGAATATCATATATGTTGCCGAGCGATTCTTCGTACTTGAGGAGATATAACTATTTTCTTGAACCTATCTCAATCAGCGCAGTCGCTCTCATTCATTGTGCAACGTATCACTACAGATCACCGCACACATTAATATAGCATTATAGAATTTGCCATCTTCAAGCTACCGGTACCCTCAAGTTTGCCCAGTAACATATGAATTTCTTTACGCCATTCGACTCCTCAGGTCCTCTGGATTCAGAATATCATACATGTTGCCGAGCGATTCTTCTTACTTGAGGAGATATAGCTACTTTCTTGAACCTATCTCAATCAGCGCAGTCGCTCTCATTCATTGTGCAACGTATCACTACAGATCACCGCACACATTAATATAGCATTACAGAATTTGCCATCTTCAAGCTACCGGTACCCTCAAGTTTGCCCAGTAACATATGAATTTATTTACGCCATTCGACTCCTCAGGTCCTCTGGATTCAGAATATCATATATGTTGCCGAGCGATTCTTCGTACTTGAGGAGATATAGCTATTTTCTTGAACCTATCTCAATCAGCGCAGTCGCTCTCATTCATTGTGCAACGTATCACTACAGATCACCGCCCACATTAATATAGCATTATAGAATTTGCCATCTTCAAGCTACCGGTACCCTCAAGTTTGCCCAGTAACATATGAATTTCTTTACGCCATTTGACTCCTCAGGTCCTCTGGATTCAGAATATCATACATGTTGCCGAGCGATTCTTCTTACTTGAGGAGATATAGCTACTTTCTTGAACCTATCTCAATCAGCGCAGTCGCTCTCATTCATTGTGCAACGTATCACTACAGATCACCGCACACATTAATATAGCATTATAGAATTTGCCATCTTCAAGCTACCGGTACCCTCAAGTTTGCCCAGTAACATATGAATTTATTTACGCCATTCGACTCCTCAGGTCCTCTGGATTCAGAATATCATATATGTTGCCGAGCGATTCTTCGTACTTGAGGAGATATAGCTATTTTCTTGAACCTATCTCAATCAGCGCAGTCGCTCTCATTCATTGTGCAACGTATCACTACAGATCACCGCCCACATTAATATAGCATTATAGAATTTGCCATCTTCAAGCTACCGGTACCCTCAAGTTTGCCCAGTAACATATGAATTTATTTACGCCATTCGACTCCTAAGGTCCTCTGGATTCAGATTATCATATATGTTGCCGAGCGATTCTTCGTACTTGAGGAGATATAGCTATTTTCTTGAACCTATCTCAATCAGCGCAGTCGCTCTCATTCATTGTGCAACGTATCACTACAGATCACCGCACACATTAATATAGCATTACAGAATTTGCCATCTTCAAGCTACCGGTTTAGCTGAAAGCTGCATGATTTTACACTTGAGAAATTTCTATTCTAATTGTAAGATGCAAAACTTCATGCGTTGTTGTCAAATCACTGAGCATTGCATCACTCTCACACGTCAAAATCAAAAAAAATTAGCATTTTCGCTTAAATAACTTAAAATCAGCTCTGTTAATTTTATCGGGTTTGATTTCTAGAGTTCAGCCAATACTTTGATGACTGGATGGATGGCTCACAACTTTTCTTCAAAGAGCCTCCCTCTTGTTTATGCATAATTCATCTCATCACCATACTCATTTTGTATCTGTCAATCCAGTTCATTCAAAAATCACACAAACAACGTAACTCATTTAACACTCCTTTCATACAATAACGTGATGCAATAACCATGTAACCGGATTTTGAAGAGCTCTGTACTGTTTCTATGGATGAATAGAGCAATCAAATGTATTACCGCTTCTCATATCTCTAATTCTTCCGAACATCCATCTCTTCTAACACAACCAATTCGATGATCCGCCTACATATAAACCTATCTCTTCACTCCGATAGTCAAGACCTGACGTCATACTTCTGAATACTCACGCAGCTGTAGGAATGCCCACAGACTTACGTAGCTCATCCAATGCCACATAGGCTCAATTAGCTTACGTCAACATAACGCAAATTTAAACAACCCATGCGCCAAGATTGCTTTGTTCCTAACACTATGACGTGCAAAAAAACAGACCCTTAAAATATGTGGATACAAAAAAATAAAAAACAAACTAGCCCGTAAAAGCCTCAGCTATCAAAAACGACAAGATAAGCAAACCAGAGGCCCAGACTTTCTTCAAACGATAAACGCAAATTTAAACAATTCATGCGCTAAGATTGCTTTGCTCCTAGTACTGCAACGTGTAACATCGAATATTTGTCTCACAGCTAAATCCCTACGAACTCATCCGTACAAAATCTCACCGTTACCTGTTACGACAACTTTTGAAGCATTGAAATCGACGGATAGTGTCGACTCTTCCATCTTAATGTGTTAGCAACACATGGAAACACATTTACTCAGCTGTTGCGCCGCGGCATTTCCATACTTTCAAACATGGCCCAATCTCTGCATAAGTGAAAGTCTCGGCGCTAAGGTTGAGCTCGACCCCACTGGATGATGCCCAATCAGTTCCGATGGTTCATTTGGGGCCCGAACGAACATTACGATTCTGTCACACTCACGAAATGCAGCCGAAATATACTGAACAGTGCTGCTCTCCATTACCGCGGCGCAACAGCATCAAAAACACAATAGTAAATAATGCAAGTATCAATAACAGAAGCACGTACAAAAAGTGAAACCAAGCGATAACAAAGCACGATGAACATCAAAGAATGACAACAAATTAATAACAAATCAAAACAACCAAAATAACAAAGCATAATGAACAACAACATAGCAACACGAACAACAACCAAACAAAATATCAAGCAACAGCACATTAAATGCTCACCTATACACGACATTTCACCGACTCAATTACTCGAGCACTTCAAAACGAAATAACGTAAACAAATTCTAGAAATTTCTAAAGAGCATCATACAAAACCCAACAATTCCACCTCATACTTGTTCCTCGTTAAGGTTAACTTATGGTACCACCTATAGCTATTTAAGGCTTTCAACTAATTTACATATTAAACGGCCCTTTCATACTTTGTATCTCAGCGCTCTTAATTTTAATGAGCTTGTATGAGACGAACAGCAACGGATATCTTAAATATCTTAAAAGAGGCTCACTTTCAATGTCCACAATTCGGCTTATTCGAAGCCTAAAAGGAACCTGTGTTAGTAGCTGAGATAGAAGTACAGCTTTTATGCATAAGCTAAACCGAAGCTACCCGGTTATACTTCAACCTGGAATCGAAGCTCTCGCAAATGATCAATTATTCTAGGTTATGAATTTTAAATTGGGTGATACCTGAATATCTTCCTTTTATCAAACTGAGGTTCCTACTATGCTTTTTATCCCATTTCAATGGATTTCTTGAATTAACCTCATATCTCATTATCATTAATGACGGACAATAACTGCACTGGCAAGGGACATAAGGATATCACCGTAGAATTGTATGAATGCCGTCATGACACTAGCTAATAGATAAGCTTCGGCGAGTAACCACAAACACCTGAGAGATTTCTCCTTATAACACATTTAATAACACTGAAACTAAGCCATGTGGTTTCATAAGTGTAGTCAATGGTCAACCCAATCATAATTCCCCCCTGTTAAGGGAAAGTGCGCACGGTGAGTCCGGGAACCCTCGTTACCTGAGCAAATGCCCGAAGGCACTACTCAGGCCAACTTACGCGCAGTCCCTATCCCCGGTCAAATTGGCGCCTTTCCCAGGCCGGGAACGCCCGTATAATATCGCTGAGATTCAATGCTAACAATACTCGGGTAAGTATTGTTAACATATTTTAGTTTATTTCTCCCCGATTCGCCGAGACTGCCGGTAGGCGGGGAACGCCCGTCGCATTTACCTAAACCTAGCCCCTCTTGTTGGCAGCTCGACGGGTTGGGATCACCCACGCAACCAAAATATGCTTATAAGAATGATCATTGACCATACTAATAATACCACATCAGCTTCATTCCAGCTGTTATTAAATAGCATTACCCGGAAAACGTTTTTCGAGTCACTGCTCAGTTCAGCAACTCGACTCTACAGGTGAGTGGTCCAGGCGAACTTTCCAGACCTACCGCTAGCTTCATAAGGTGACTCATACCCTACATTTATGAAGGTCAGTTTAGTTGAATGGGATTTTTTCTTTACATATGCCAGTACAATTATTATCAACACTGGTTGCAACTGTTCCCTCAACTAAATGATAATCTTAAACATAAGTCAAAGTCATGTTATACATATGTCAAAGTTTGATCAAATAAGGTCAGAGTCTAATCAGTTCATCTCAAACTCAAGTTGAAGTCAAGTTAATACATGTTCAAGTTCCAGTCATGTCATGTAAAGTCTTTGGCTGAGCCCATGGGCAGTCTCATATCTATGACATCCAAAATACATCCATGTAACAGAGCTCATATTATAGGGAATAAAGGGGTGCCTGGATTGGAGAAATCGTTGGGTCAATTATAAAATTACAAACAATACTGACAACAATAATCAATACACAAATTAAAAAAATAATAACAATGAAAAAGTCTGTAGCAGTGAATATGATAATATGCTTACAAATCAAATAATCTACAATGCAAAAAAAATGCATAGAAACTTCATTTTCCAGTCTCTAATTGTAAGCACAAAGTGAAAGGTAAATAATGAACAATGTGATTCTATTACTTGTTACTCATTCGAATCCAAATGGAAAGGAAAAGAACTAAAAAAATAAATTTCAAATTCCTAATCTCACGCTTCCTCGTGCATCTGATTTGTCAGTTGTCGCTTCGCATTCCTCGTATTTATTGGCCATATAATTGTTATTGTTGGTAATATCACGGTATCTGTTGCTAACTGACCAAAAATGCTGCTGCTGTTACCATCACGACCATGTAATGCCGCTCGGCCATCGCCATCGATCCCCATATCCAGTTGATGGTCGTCTATAACCGCGCCAGCAAACACGTTTTACCTGGAATTGAACAACGGCACAATTTTCACAAAATGTATCATTTCGACCGTACGCCACATTGTTATATTGCCGAATATACTAACATTGCCATCACGCAGCTATTTGATAGGCTAAAGCAACACAATCACCATTGAATATTCACTTCTAGTCAGGACTGAACACTCAGTGATGGATGTATTCGTTTCACCATACCACTGAATATTCGGTAGAATCATATTCGATTGGGAAAAGTTTGCAGGACTAATTGATAATAAAGTCACTTCGAACCACCAAATAACGAATCAAATCACCACAAAAAATGATTCAATTCCTCACCAGTAGCTAGACCGCTGAAACTACACCAGTTTGGTCTCCTACTCGTCTCCATAACTGAACAATATTAAGTAACTAATTCGCAGTTTGCATGAAATGCAGCTTAATACAATTCTAATTCATGACACATTTCCTAATAATAGATTATTCTCACACGTTATCAACGTTCTATACCTAATATAGCGATGATGATGAATTAATAAGATATGATTTAAGCTTGTCAAACATCAGCTTACATCATCATTAAAACAGAATTCAAAGACCGGGCCCAGATAATCTTCCCTGACTCCCCCTTCAGCGAAACTTATCCCCTTCTTATACTTCCCCTCAGTTTATGCAATAATCGACCCACCAAACAGTATGATACCAATAAACCTAAAAAGTTAGACCGATATGGGCCCAAAATATAAATGGCGCAATAGCGAATTTAACGACACGTAATATCATGCAAAACGTACACATACACAGCACCAATTCACCGTGCGAAACATACGCAACAGAAATAAATGAGTGCTGAATGAAAAAATGAATGAACGTTATGAGAAGGGTGATCTGTGGTGATCAATTGAATCAATCAATCGGTCGTGGCCGCGCTCATTCAAATTGATCACTATAGAGCAATCAACACGTTCATACTAGAAGTAGCGCGAGCGATTGCGCTATTGAAATGGGATGTATCTCTAGAAAATGGCTACACCACCTCAGGAAAGTAAAATAACCCAACAATATATTTTTTTCCGTATAGGCAGATCCAGCTGGATCGAATGATGCAAAAAAATCACATGCTGAGGGTACGGTAGGCTTGAATGAGCTAACCCGTGAGGCATCACAAAAATAGCTCTGTCACCTCTAGTGTTGAAATTTCTGAAGGAATATTTCATTTTTAGAAAGAAGAAAAAATAGAAAGAAAACATTTTGAATCTAGCTCCGCTGGATCGAATGGTGAAAAGAAATTCGCATGTTTCCGGGCAAACCTGAGATGACGGTTAGCTCGAAGATCGCAATCCGCCTATTTCTAATGTGAACGTATTGATGGCTCTGTAACGATCAATTTGTATTAATGAGCGCGACTGCGCTATCGAATTAACGTAGATCTAAGTAAATGGCTATAGCTCCTCAGGAAAGCAACATCGTTCAACAAAATATATGTTACTGTGAATGAGGTGATCCAACTGGATGGACTGAGGCAAAAAAATTCATATGTTACTAGTCAAAACTGAGGGTACGGTAGGCTTTAATGTCTTTACCCGAATAGATTCACAAAAATTAATATGTCTCCTCGCAAAGTGGAAATTTTCAAGCCAGCATTTCATCATTAGAAAGAAGAGATTCTGCTCGATCGAACGGTGTATAAATGATGGTATGTTTCCGGGCAAAGCTGAGAAGACGATGAGCTTGAATACATCAAACTCAAATTTCTATAGTTATGTATAGCCTCTCAATTGATCTATAGTGATCATACGGGAATGTGAATGAGCGACTCAGCGCTAGTTGAGATAGCTTTAAAAAAATAGCTACATCTCCTCAACAAAGCAAAATCGCTCAACAAAATATATGATTTTCTTTATCCAGAGATTCTGCTCGATCGATTGGTTTGATACATTCAAGCCTACCGTCTTCTCAAGTTTGCCCAGTAACATATGAATTTTTTGCATCAGTCAATCCAGCTGCATCTCCTTATTCAGAAAATCATATATGTTGTCGAGCGATTTTGCTTTTCTGAGCAGATATAGCCATTTTCTTAGACCTATCTCAATTAGATGGCGCAGTCGCGCTCATTCACGCAAAGTGATCACTGTAGTGCAATCAATACGTTCATATTAGGAATAGGCGAATTGCTATCTTCGAGCTAACCGTCTTCTCAGGTTTGCCGGGAACGTGTGAATTTCTTTTTACCGCTCGATCCAGCAGTACCTCTAGTTTCAGAATATTATATATTTTATTGAGCAATTTGGCTTGCTTGAGGAGATATGGGCATTTTGTTAATAATATCTCGTGTGCCACCTTCAAGGCTACCGTAAGCTCACGTTTGCCCAGTATATACATTTTTTTGCATGGTCAATCCAACTGGATCTCCTTGTTCAGAATATCATTATTTTGCTAACCGATTTTGCTTTCTTGATGAGATATAGCCATTTTCTTAGCCCTGGTTGATGTTGCGCTATGAAAATACCTGTTTCTCCTCAAATACGAAGAATTGCTTGGCGAAATGTATGATATTCTGGATCTAGAGATTCGGCTGGATTGAATGGTGCAAAGAAATCGAAATGTTACCCGGACAACCTGAGAGTGCGGTTACCTTGAAGATGGCAACTCTTTTAGTGCTCTGGTAGCGCATTTGTTGATTTTTAGTGGTCAATTTAAATGAATGAGCGCCTTGCGCTTGTTAAGATTTTGTCATGAATATACCTATATCTCCTCAAATAAGCAGAATTGTTCAGCAATGTTTATATCTCCCTTAATCTAAAGGTCCCGAGGAGTCGAACGGTTTTGATTGATGTAGTGTCATAGCACGTTTTTATATATTAATGTATTCAGAATGAGTAATTGTTGCGCAAACTACAGTTTGAGTAACGTCATAAAGTGTACTTCATGCTCATGCAATAGGGTTTGTCAGTAAAGTGTCATGTATTTAGTATGAACTGTAACAAAACTTGGGCACCTCAAGTTGAATTAGAGACACATCGGTCCGGAATGAAATCATGTTGTCTTGATTCGTGCTCAACTATTCGAAATGAACTGTAATATTGCGATGAGAAAACAAGAAAGATGAATGAAGCTTATGAAGCATTCATGGATTTTCGAACCCGCGCACAAAACTTAAGTTTGGCTGCTTATCCAAAACCATGTTCGGTTCTTCATTAATAGATGTTCTGAATTTCCACTCACTCATACCACTCCATTTTAGAAAATGAGTAGTGTATTTAACCGAAAGTTCTTTAATATGTATTCTTGTTTCTAAGCAAGGTGATCAAATTTTTCCAATCATTACTCTTCGTTGCACACTTTGCTCTGCTTCCTTTCACATTCGGTTGCTTGCAGTGGTTCACAAGCCTAATTATTTCATTGGTCCTAATCTGGTAAACTTCTATGTCCGTTCACTTTTGATGTTCATTCACGTCTACGTTCAAGATCAGTACTGTTACACCACAGCTTTTTTCTGATTATTTGGTGTTGTTTTGCTGACAGCGATCAGGAAATGTTTCTAGTCCGGTTCGCTGTGATTATATAACCGAAGAATTGTGATTGTTTCATAGCCATTTGCAGATAAATCTTCAAATTTTGATTCAAAAGAACCGACAGAGAATGAAGCGATTGAATGAACTGCTCAATAAGTTACGCAATTCGATTGTACACGATTAGTGGGTAAGGTTATTATTCAGTGAAGCGTTATCGAACGATCGATGACTGAAACGAGGTGCTAAAAGCAGCAATGGAACGGATGTTACGAACGTCAGTACAAATACACACAAAAAGAAGAAACGATCGAATATTGTCGATATCTGACTCCATCTCTGGATCTGATCGTCGATGAACTGCCCGTTTTCCAATCGCTTCATCTGAATCTTCTATCACAGTTCTTTTATTTATTAAAGCGTTCTCAACATTTCATTTGTCAGTGGTGATTTATATCATTTGATAAAGTAAAAAACGCATAATGGTGAATACCGCATAATAATGCAAATGTTCATCCCTAAATCATCACAATATAAACTTCTGCAATATAGGGTAGCATGAATCTTGAATCTAATTGTATGAAATGAAGCTTGCATATTACCAACCAGTGCCATAGTGAGTCGATCTCTTGTATCGATCAACGACGGTTTTCGTTCTGTGCTCGGCTCCTTGATACCGAATAAACGACCAAGAAGTCGGTATGCGATGAAATTCAGCCAACGTGGTACTCTGAAAATGGACGGAAGTTGATATCAGTGCTGAATTGATTCAGTTCATATTTTGCTGCGGCTAATGATTGGAATTCATGAAAAGGATACTAGCAATGGCATGATCGTATTCAGAAAGGTAATCAATCAATGTACAGTTCTCAATCGATAAATTCAGACTTTCGGTTACAGTTCAATGCACTTTACTGTAACAATCCCTAGACTATTATCATTCAGTAGAATTATCCATTGTCAACGTTAGTTTTAAATGAATATGATAACACAAATGTAATTCAAATGATCACGTATCAGAATTTCATTTCATTGCACACGTAGCATTAAGCTGATCACAAAGTCTGTACACATTTTCACTCCCTGAACGAATCTTGTCATAAATGAGTGAATCTATCAGTGAACGATCAGATGGTCATGATATGATATCAAAATAACGGGCAATTGAAACGAAATCGAATCAGTTTCTTGACTGAGTTGTTAGACTCACCTGCAATTCCTCTCAGCCCCATGCCTCATATTGAGAACGGCAACCGAAAGGCACACACTCAGCGCTGATATACCCATAATGCACATTATATAAATCGCTAGAATGTACCATTATTATTAATATGAAATCGAATTTCTCCATCATTATTCAACATAATCATTCATTTTCTATTTTTCATTTATTCACGCATACTTATCATTATTTCAATTGATGTCAAAATCATATACACTATTATCCATATCAGTGGTTCTCACGTTCGGGTGCTCCATTACCCCTTTGACGATTTGGTAGGCCGCCGTTCCCCCCCCTCCCCCAATGAATATGGAAATCGCATATGTTACGTTCGATCTTATTAGCATGTTCATGATGGTGATCGAAATCGCTTGGCTTTTTCTCAGACCGTTGTGTTGTTCAGTACTGCAATCGATTATGTGATTGCATGAAAAGCTGTTGTCTGTGACACGTTCACTCTAAGCTGATTCAGATGAATTCTCATTCTTTTCAGACGTGTTGTATTCACTCTCATAGCTATTACATGCGAATATCGTTCTCTTGATGACTTTTTCTCATTCGTTTCGTCTCATTTCACTTCACAGTTCAAATCAACTTCTCATTCTGTAGCCTTTACTATTTGCTGGATGCGTTGACGAGTGTTGACAACCGAAATCAACAATGCAACAATAAAATATTATTGCTCAACAACGTTCAACAATCAAATGATCAATTATAGAGTGTATTCGATAGAATGAGAATTTGACTTTGATTGTTGAGTGAAATGAATGAGAAATTAGCAGAAGAGAACAATTTTGATGATAAAAGCTATGAGAGCGATTGTAACAGCAAGGAGAAGAATGAAAACCCTGTTAAAACGAGCGAAAACCCTGTTAGGCCCTTATGAGCAAACAATACTCATTGTCAGAAAATGTGAGAATGTTGCCATCAACTAACAGCATTTACATATCCGAGTAAAAAAATATCATCACAATGACATTCTATCATAACATAGCAGCTGCAAGAAATACTAATTTCCCAACCCCTTCAAATTCTTCAAAATGGGCAATTTTCCTTCCTACGAGAACCATTGATCTATATAATTTCGTGTTTAAAAACCATCTTTCTCAGCTCATAATCACATCTCATTGATCATATCGTATCAACATCTTAAAGTGCATCATTTCATCTTCTCTATTCAGAAGACTTTCTCTAAGAGAACTGTAAGAATGAGCACAGTGTTGCTCACCAATTAGCGGAATCACTTCTGAAGTTTCTGGCATGTTCTCGGCGATATTGAAACTAAACACCGAATACGCCAAGAGAACTGTTAAGCCGAGAGTCACCTTCTCTCCACTCTCGCAAGGTAACATGAATTGCATCATCGTTAGGATCTGAATGGAGCAATCTTTATATTATCCAATCTGCTTCACTTGATGAGAGTGTGATCACATTGCATCATAATACAGTTGATATTCGATGTCAACACACTGCATGGTCGCATAACAGCAAATTGCATCGAAAATGCATGCAATTGTTCGCATGTCTATGCTAGTTTCTAGTGCTTTATGTGATACTTGATGATGTAAATGTGTGTTTGTAGGGTGTTGGTCAAGTTGCACTGAATTAAAACTAACGGATAGCATAACACAAGGTGCGATGATATTGTACATGAAGTACAACATCCTTCGTCGTAAATGCAACTCAAAAACGACCGTCGGGAATACTGAATGTCGGCCACGGAGCAGTCTTCTTGTTCGATTGGCCACTATTTCCCATTCGCCGTTCTCAGTGAACGAATCCCTTGTGAACGGATCTTTACCATCGTAGCGTTTCATTATTTGTACGTCCAACTGAGATCGATCATATATCCCTTTACGAATGTTTACTCTTATTTGTACTCACTCACCTATTTCATATATTCATTACACAGTCTCTGAGTGCAACCACCTCAACATCAGTGATACTTACAATCAGCGGCATAGCCAAGTCGGGGAGCACAGGGGACGCGCCTCACAGCTGGAGGCTGAAAGAAAAGGGAAAAAGAAATGAATACAGGGGAAGAAAACGGGCAGAAAGAAGTGGGAAAAGAAAAGAAAGGAGTGGAGAGAAAGGAGCGAAAAAAAATAAATGCATAAAAATTCATTCCAAAATTCATCCATTCCGACTAGACCGTTTTGTGCTCTCTAACCTCCTTCCCTCCCTCCCCCCCTCTCCCTCCTGGAAAAAATCTTGACAAGTTCACTGCTTCAAATGCGTGTGATATTCCCTCCCACATGATCTTTGGAATAAGTGTATATGATATCTTCAATTTTCTAATTGTGAATTAATAGAGTTGTTGACTGCTAAACGGTACAGCACAATGCTATCGATGGAACAACACTAACAAGATCCAAATTCCAACAAGCAGAATTGGTCATCGAATGGAAAGAATGTCACGTCTAGTTTGCATATTGAATAAACTTTGGCTGGTGGAGCCCATTGCACTGCAAGAAAAGATTTAAGATTGTTGAAGGTATAAAGAAGATGAGATTACAATTCTGATTTGCAGCTCAAACAGTAGCTGCTGAAAATTTGTTGATTACTGCAGTAGCAAGTGAAGATAGTCACATTAATAGGTTCCTTTCTTAAAATTGAGATAATCTTTGACTGGTGGAGCCCATTGAGACCGGCAATAAGGTACTCCCACTCCGTATGGCTAACGGTGCCTCATCAGTGAGCAATTCATATTAAGGTTTAATTTTTACGCTCATTCAACAATATGAATTCACTTTTCACAGTCGTAAATTCGAAAAAATTTTCTCTATGTTACTTTTCGTAGATGTAAATCCTGAAATAGAACACTCGTGGTTTTATAACAAGAGAACGGATCGATAAGATTATCAAAAAGTGATACTCACTATCACCATTACTGCGTATATGCAAATTTGTATCGACGAAGCCTCGGGAAAAATCATGAGCACTGCAATCAACTGATTGATGAAGAGATCAACGCAATGGTGATAACTATTGAAATAAGACAATATGAATAAATGATGATATCGTTTTGTTTTGAATGTTTTTGATCATTTGATCATTATATATATATAAATATAAATATATATAATATAAATATATATATATATATATATATATATATATATATATATATATATATATATATATATATATATATAATGGTATTATTCTACAATCTTGAAATTCATTGAGAGATTCGACTCGTTTTTGATAAGAAGCTGGTTGAATTGAAAATGAATTGAAACTGAGTCGTCGCTGCTTGAATTTCTGAATGAATTTCAGTGAACTCTTGAACACTAATCGTCTCAACTCTCAAGCAATCGCTCACTTGTTATACAAAACGATATCCGGTGTCCACACATAGCGTATCCCAACCGTCAGTTTACTAATATTACCAAAATCCAGTGGATTCCATCGAATTCGTTCATCGTTCCAATTTTGCTCCACCCAAATATTCATCGTCAACACTTGACTGCGTTCATCCTTAACTGTGTCAATTGTTTATGAAATTTTCATTACTTGGGCCAATTCAAAAAGAGACTTCAGAATGGCTCATTTGTGATGCTTCATTAATAGATTCATTCCATCATACTGCTACTTCATTAGACATTTATTCGAAAATCGAGTAGTACAAGTGCAAAAGAATACCACAATGAATGATTAAATAATCGCTTTTTATGAAAAGGGAGTGAATGAAAATTGGATTATAAGTGAAGCGGTGTGATGCAATTTTTGTTTTTATTTCGTTTTTGCAAGCATTTCATCCCTTTTGCTGAGAGTTTGATTGATGTATGTTTATGTGTATCTTTCGAGGATGGATTTTATTCAATTCGTGCAGGGCAGCATAAACACCTCGCATGAGAATAACTGAACATTCCTCCCGATCATGCTCCAATCAGCCATCGTAACGTGGTGCTCTCTTCCATAAATGCTTTTCCTCCCCTTCTCTCATCATAAATCTCCTCAAATTATTCCGATCTCAAGAAACAATAACTTTTTGCAATGGCGTTCTGTCATAATCAACAACTATACAAAATACTATTTTCCCAACCCCTCCATTACCTTCCCCTCCCCCCATCCAACACCCTCAAATTACCCAAAACGGGTAATTTCATTCCCTATGACAACTATCATAGCTAATGATCAGAAGTTGTGCTGCTCATTATTGCAATCGATTTTGACTGCATGAAAAGCTATTGCCTGTTACACGCTCACTTCAAATTGATTCAGATGGATTCTCATTCTTTTCAGACGTGTTGTATTCACTCTCATAGCTATCACATGCGAATACCGTTCTCTTGATGAGTTTTTCTCATTCACTTCGTCTCGTTTTACTTCACAGGTCGAATCAGTTTCTTATTCTGTAGCATATACTATTCACTGGATAAGTTGACGAGTGTTGACAGTCGAAATCAGCAATACAGTGATAAAATATTATTGCTCAACAACGCTCGACAATCAACTGATCAATTACAGAGTGTATTTAATAGAATGAGAAATTGAGTTTAATTGTTACATGAAATGAATGAGAAATTAGCAGAAGAGAACGCTTCTGGTGATAAAAGCGATGAGAGCGATTGGAACAGCAAGGAAAAGAATGAGAACCCTATTAAAACAAGCGAAAACCCTGTTAGACTTTTACGAGCTAATCATACTCATAAAATAGGAAAACGTTGCCATCAACTAACCTCATTCACACATCCCAGTTAAAATACACTATCATAATGACGTTCAATCACTGAGTGAGTTCAGTGTCAGTATCCTGAGTTGGGATAATAGTCATAAGCGATTAAATGCACAATGAACTAACAATGTTGAAAATATGCGTAAGCGTAAGTCCCATATAAACGTTAACAACACTGGATGCCTTCACGACCGGTCTAACCGATACATCGTAATCTCTCAAAATGTACTTGAAAAGACGCTGTTCATCGTTCACACGAAATGTCATCGAATCATCGTCGCCATTTATTTGTGAGTGATTCGATACCGCACCTATTTCAATACTCATTTTTACAATTCATATAGAATAAAAGGGCAATAAATATCAAATGTGTGTGCAAAAAGATTCCGAAAATAGATACGGAAAGGGGGTGAGCTTGACATGATTCAGAATGAAAGGATGTGATGATAGTGATAATGAGAAACCAACTCGTTTGTTGTGCTTGAATGAGCAAGCTGCCTAATGCTATCGTTATCAAGAGAGTCATCCTAATTGTAAGAAACGAACGAATCTCATTATGAAAATAACAATAATTGAGCATCTGTTGTGCATCGTCGTTATTCGATTCACCAAGTCGGTGATTTGAATGCGGTGACCATACGCCGCCCATATTTCGCTTTCTTCCCGTGCACTTTTGAATAGCCTGATTTAGGTGTGTATCTGAATAATTTAACCATATTCATCAGTTTTATCGCATTTTATTATTAACTTTAAAATTCGTGAAATTTTAAAGAATCTATTAATAGAGGCGAGTGATGATGCCCTTGTAGAGAGGTCCATTTTGCAGTATATCATAATATTCTGCTTTGAACTCTAACACTCTTCGAGCTCAATCGCATCTTAATGATATTAAATTTAGATTACTCCCTGTGCAATCAATTTATTAATAAGGAAGCGATGGAATGTGAACGGATGATGAAAAATTGATCGCTCGGATCACACCAAATCCAACGTTGCATTTCATATTGGGTTTTTTTTGGAAACGAAAAGATAAAACACGAAATATTTGAAGCGTGAAAAAAGGTGATAAGTTCAGTTTAGGAGTTGATAAGCTTTTTGAAATAAAATGACTTAAAAGTTGAAATAAAAAAGAGACATCATGGTCGTCGGTATGCAATAGCCAGTATATTTAATTTGGATATAGCCATAGAATTTTTGTCATTATATATACGCAACAGACACAACACTGAAAATTACTAACGTAAGATAATCTCATCCATGAATAATAGATGTGCATGTGACACATTTTTAATTTCGTTTCATTGTATCGCCTTAAAACTAGAAAATTCATTTCAATTCATAATTGATTTCCTATAATAATTGCTGTCGATAACAGTTGCAGAATATGACAACCCTCCAAAATGGGACTGCTGACGATAGTGCGGATAAGCGAAGGGGGATAATGACTGGAAAAGATTCATAAGCTCCTGATAAGGGAGACAGTGGCTTATCACAATATCAAAACTACCTTCGATGATTGAATCGGACGAGTGGTTGTTCTGAACAGAAGAGCCATAGAAATGTACGAATTTACAGTAAGACTGTGTAAAGCATTCTGTTCTACTCAACAGTCCCTATACCTGATCACGTAATAATTATTTTGAGTTGATACAAACCACAAGGGAAGATGAAAATTGCATTATTTGTTTCGATTACGGCAAAATTAGGAAAAAACACCCTCTATGATTCTTCGACGGAACTCCCTTTAGAAAGTACGAGTTTTAAAAGACCTACGTTGGTTTGTGCAAAAAATTTGCTACCTCAATGAATCATCGGATTGCGAAAATAAATACAAATCGACCGTCAATTCAGACTATTTTTCAGTCGATACATTAAGATATATAGTTCAACGTGACGTATTAAAGACCAATCCAGAAACCGCTAGTAGAATTAGTTATTTCTAAACGGATAAGCAGATGTTGGACTGCATAAATGAAAATTGAAATGCCGAAAGTTTACTCAATGCGTAAATCTGTTAGTGCATTTGCTGACGTTTATTGCTTTAGACAAGTGGGAATTCGATTATCATTTAAACTCAATTTAAACCCAAACATGCGTTTAAAAATCTGAATTTTCTCACATTTAATGCAAACGAAGACTACTAGTTTTAGCTCTCTGATGTAATTTTCATCAGTATCCAGCCCTGAAGAGGCTCCATTCTGAAACGCCCACTGAATATGTGCTATTCAAAAATTCATCGATTCTCATCTACATTCCTTACTGCTCACATCAACCAATACTTACTTGTATTGAAGCAACATAAATCTACTCATATTAGAACCAGGTTATTTATTACTACTATGCGTAAACAGTGCAATAAGATGCCAAAGTTGTGAAATGTGAACTCGAGAAGTGACCAGTCGAATATGAAATGCACATGAGCAACTGCATTCCTAGAGTAACCTTGATACGAAGACCAATTTCATCAGATTCTAACATTAGACAGTCATGATGAAAAGGTGAAGTGTTTGAATGGATGATGCATCAAGTGCAAATGTCTTATGTATTTAGCAGACTCATATATCTTGTGTTTACACAATCCAGTTGCATGCAATACACTTACTTCTTCATTGATCCATCCATCCATCCATCCAACCCATCAATGCATAACCCCTACTACGGGATGGATGCCTGGATACTCGGTGATATCTACGAACTAATCCTTGAACAACCGCATAATTCCTCTTAAGAATAATCTGCCTTTCAGTTTATTTATTCAATGCACATCTTTATTCTCTGTTCGATCACCACCATCTTACTGCAAAAACTCAACAAGAAGTCATACATGCTCGCTTATCGGATTCCCATAAAACAACAAGAGTCATTTGCAAAATGTTTTTCTCTAAAAGTGCGTCGACTGAAAAATATGTGAATTTTAAAGAAATAACCATGGGATATGAGTTCAAATTTTTATTTCGGCACATGTATGTAAATTATAATTTATACTAGAATAAGCGTGATTCAAAATAACAATTCTATACAATTTTGTGCAGATTATCAATTGAGGAGCTTGACTGAACACATTACAGTTCAAATGATAACGAATAACAAATGAAGCAATCAATTAACTAGATCTGAACACATTCACTCTAAGTGATAAATACATCAACAAAATATACAAATGAAATAAATGTTTATTCATCAGTTTTATCCTCCATTGTATGATGGACAGGATATGAGTCATAAGTGAGCATTCGATCGGTACGATAGCTGTGCTCGATAGGCTCTGGCTCGTTCAAGGTTAAACCACCCTTCGCCAACGCCTCATAAAACACCTTTAGCTGAAAGTCGAATATTTTAGATTAGATGAGCTAGGTCACTGAAAACATTGATCTCATGAAAATAATACGCAACTTACGTGTTCACTTCGCTGAATTGACTCGTCTGAATCAGACACGATGGCAAAATGAATACCAGACATCAAACACCTCAACGCAAGCACTCGACCCAGGTTTGCGGCCGCACACTTATCAACATTACTATAATAGATTCAGGAAATGAGCTCATTTTTTAGTTGATTCATGCTTGTCAAGCAATTCTTCATCGAACTTGGAACAACCGTTAGCGTAACGGGATTTACGAGATCTACCTGTATAACTGGGAAGAGATAGCCTTTTCTCTTGTTGATGCACTCAACACAACACCATTACGATAATGGATCAAGCGTGCTTCAGTGTGAGCCTTCGATCGAATGAGATCAGTTCTTAAATTGATTTGAATTATCCATCACAAGGTTGTTCAAATCAGCAAGTTAGAAAGCTGGATTCGTTCAATTCGAGCATTCGTTCAATCATTTAATCATATTATTATTCAGCAATTTCATCCGATTTCTTTTATCTTCCGTATAACGGCTTCAGTGACAAGCTAATTTTGAGGTGCATCGTCTCGTCAAGCATTACAGCAGCATGTTTGCGACAACACAAGATTCAGACCAACAAAAATGATGATGAATTCAAAACAAACTTGTAAATGAAACAACGTCGATGTCGATCTTTCTCTAGTTCATAACCAGTTGGACGAGCTTGCAACCCAAGCATCTCCAGATTTCGTGGATTCCGATTCACAAATTTCGTTAAGTATTTAGCACTCATTTCAATGCTCAATACAAACTCTCTTTCAAATTTGAAAGAAGGAATTTCCTTTTGCACCCGAGAGAAAATGCAATAATGTAACAATATGAACTGGTTCCAAGAAAACTGCTGCGAACCACGGCTGACAAAACATCGCAAGAATAAAATCTCATTTGAACGCTAAACTGAGATATGTGGTAGCTGTCTACTATGATGTGTAATTCATAGGAACTCAGGAAGGGTTTGTTTGGAACATTGAATTTGCACTGAAACTGAATCAAGAAATTCGATTGCACAATGAATGATAAGCAAGTTGACTGTGTATCGATGATAAGTGCACTAATGTAAACGAGAATTTGTTCCATTCTAAGAGCATGAGATCATATTCACTCAATTGGTTGTTATTCTCATTACTTGGTTTGGTCATCACTTAAAGTATGCAAATTTTGAAACGTTGTAAAGAATCGCATTCAAACGATAAATTACTAATTGCACAGGTTGGTAAGTATCGAATTTCCTCACTTCAACATATACATCATCCAAACATATTGCTATCTAAAACAGGAAAACTATTCCAGTTGCGTTGATCTATTAGCAATTTTCTGCTGGCTATGCAAAGCGATTTTCTGAGTTAATCAGTGGAAATCTAATGGATGAGTAGAGAAATAGGGAATGGAATATTCCGAGCTGAACCAGAAATTGGAAATAAATTTGTTGAAAGACGAATGAAAGGAGACCGAGTCGGAGTGTTGGTAGTTGTATGTGTATGTCTTAATCATCGGACGCGTAATCGATGTCTGTCGAGTCGCGAGCGTATCCAATCGAATGTTGTTGGCCGTCTTGTTTGCGTATGTCGGCTTGTGTTGGTTGTTAATGCTTTTTCATATCTACATTTATCGTTGTGAACGCTCAAATCCGCATTTCAACGGTTTCGCTGTATTCCTTCGATTCTCAACACTATCGTCCTGCCAATCCCACGAAAATATTTTAGAAATTGTTTTCTAGACGTAGCCATTTAAGTACTGAATCGAGTATAATGAACAGTAGTAATTCAGAATGAATCGTTCGTTGCATTTTTGAACCGTCGTAACGCATCCTAAACTCAATATCCTTATAAGACTAGCTGCTCTCTGAGCAGTGAATGTTTATTCAAATTGAACGATTGCCTAAACCATTTTTACATTGCGTTCTGTTAACGAGCCATCGCAATTACAGTGCTCACTCATCATCACAATGTGAGAAAGCGAAACATCAAATGTAATGCATGCAACCTTTTACGATAGTGATTTCAATAAAAGCATTGGCAATAATAAGAGCATAGCGCTGATGCAGTGAAAAAATGTTGCGATAATAACTGCAGTTTGCAGAGTTCAGTCGGATGAGATGGACGGTAATTGTGTCTCACTGAATGAAACGTTAAGCAATCCAGCACTAGACACGTGCTATGCAGTTGATAACAACGATAAGTCTCTATCACTGTCCACTATTGAAAACAAAGCCTTGAGCATGATCAGCGTCGACACTAAACCATCGTTGTGCGTGGTAATCGCTTATCCATTTTGTCATTTACTAGTGTGTTGTTATGAAATGTTTCTGAATGAATACAATTCAAAGGGTAATTTCATCCAGAAATCAGACTATCATCTGATATGGTGTGATAATATGAAAGAGACGCTGATCAGAGAGTTTTGTCAATCCGAGTGTTTATGGAATCCAAAAGATAAGAACTATCGTTGCCATCGATGGAAGAAAGTCATAATGTCACAAATCGCGAGGAAAATGAGTATCATCTATGCTGTCCGAGTCACTGGTTGGTTATTGCTAATATTTGTTCATAACTATTACCAGTAGTAAATTCATTTGAAATAACTCCGTTGTTGAATTTTAAGAGAATGAATTACTGCGGCAGTGGAATATGCTTCGTGACCAGTTTCGACGTGCCAAACGAACGGGCAAAGATCAGTGGCGATTTTACGATCATTTACTGTTTTTGGATAGTGTCGATTTCAATAAGGATTCCACCTATTGGACAGAGTGAGAGCTTATCTTATTCATAACTACCATTACTATTACAGTTATCGATGCTATCGTTGTGAAATCCGTCTTATTATGATTGTAATCAAGTCATTTCAGTACATCATTATCAATCTCGTCTATATGCGAGGCATCGCAGTCAACTCAACCTTATTCCCATTCAGAAAGCTCCAACTATCAACACATCTCGTCAACGCCATCCTCTTCATCCATCAAGCAAAACACTACCGCGAATAATGGCAACAGCATTATTCATAGTAATATCAGTACCAACGATAACAATAATACAGACAATAATGCCAGTATCACAGATAACAACAGTCAGAACAATAATGAATCCACCAGTAGTAATAATACGACAACAGTAACGGCAACAATATCAACTCTGCCACTAGCAAGTGCCTTAGAAAGTCTTCAGTCGTCATCATCAGTACCGATTGAGAATATGAGTGAATCGATAGAGCATCAGTCAACGCCCGAAATGGATAGCCAACGTGAGTCTGATGACAAGAACACAGTGGCAAGTGTATCGTCGAGCGGTGAAAATAGCACCACGAGCAACAGTAATTGCTACAGTATTGATAGGAAACGACACCTGAACAGTAGTAGCATTGTGCGTCCATCGTCTGCAACGAATCTTGACCTGATCGATATCGATCTGATTCCGTCATCATCAAAACGAGTCATCAATTATGATCATATCAATAGCTGTAATGTAAATACCACAAATAATACCAGCAACAACTCTAATAATAGCAACAATGCTTGTAATGGTAATCACTTGATACCGCAGCAATTCATTTTGCCGAAAGTGCAATCCGACGATCAATTCACACACTTCGGTTAGTGATGGCCAGTTCTTTAGTGTGACTGATTTTTGTATTATTCACCATCTGAAGGGGAATATTTCTTTGATTCAATCGGATTCTCGTTTAATTCAGTGGAATGTTATCGTAGAGAGACAGTTTTATTTATTGTAAACGCCAACGTCGAACGTTACTTTTTGAATTGCAAAATGTTTTATATTTAACAGTTCATTAGCTTATATCAGAGACTGACGTGAGGTTTTTTGAATTGCGCGTGTGGAATTAGTCGAATTATGATTTCATCATACATTTCTCAATAAAGTGTTGCGTGCGAACGCCTTCTAGAAGTGTTTTGGTACTTTAAAGTTTCATTCTAATCGAAACGTATCAGATCTTCCATTTGTGTGATTGATTCAATAATAAGTTTCTTCATATTCAGTGCCACTCGTCATTACTTCATCATTAGCACTGATAACGATAAGTGTTTTTCAGCGCGAACGATCGAGTCAAAACTGCGACTCGTCTATCAGATGTCACCTGCGGATGGAATTCGATTGCAGAAAAAAATCAGCGATCTCATATTTGAAAAGGAAATGGAATTCATCGAAAAAAGCACTGCGATCACAGGCGTTGTGCACAATTTATTCTCCTAACAAGAAGTTTTAATTAATTTCATCAGTTGTTTCCTTCCCATTCGCTTCTTCGTCGTTTTACCATATGAAGCAGTCGACCATACTACTGATGAGAAATTATTTGTACTGAGTTCACTTGTGTGTATATTGTATAATATTATTGTTTTGTGTTATTCTTCTTACGTAGAATGTAAAAATGTTTGTGTTGTATTCAAAACAATTACATTGTATTCACAATAAAGTAATCTGAAAATGTTCATAAAAGAAAATTTGCTGATTCATTCAACTAAAAGTGAATGAGTTCACAGGCTTAGCTCCGTTAAACACATGTATGCGGAATGATTCTAATGAGTAACTACTCATGGGAAGAGAACTGGAGCTTAAAATGCTTCCTTAGACGGCGTTTTCTTATAATTTTATGAATAACAGAAATGAGGATAACCTCGCAAAAAATAATGATGAACTGTAATCAGTGCATTCTATTGCATAACAACGGTAATAACAATGGGATAATAAAGAGACGGCAAGCTAATAAGAGAGTGAAAACACACAAATGAATGTGGTGATCACAATCGTTAACATCATCCAGTGAAACTGCCAATAAACAAGAATAAATTCTGCTTGACAATCGCAAACCAGAACGGATGGTCAGCGATGAACTTGATATGACCGCCTTGCCAAAGCATTCTCTTCAGCGGTCGTAGATTCGGTCTTCGGACGTCCGATGGCATTGTACCGTTCTCATTAATCTGTAACTCTTTTCTTTTTCTTTTTTTTCGCTATTTTAATGATCCACTCTGAAAACTTCTCAATGAAATGTGAATATTTGGGATTATGAGAGAACACATTGGATGGTGATAGCGTACCTCAAATATTGTTTTCTGATAGATGCCGGAAAGGAAGAGATTCTCATCGCGATCGTTCGATATCGACGAGAAATCAGCGTTTGTTGTGAATGCATCATGAATACCCATATACACTAGAGCATCTCTCATGCTGAATTCTGTCTCAATGCGAAATGTTGGAATTTCAACCTGAATTGCGCTTGATTCTAGTTTATTTTACATGACATCGGTACATTTAAACCATAGTCGATCACTCTTAACACAGTGACGCATTACTGCAATCGATTATGATTGCATGAAAAGCTATTGTCTGTGATACGCTCATTGCAAATATTTACATGAATTCTCATTCTTTTCAGACGTGTTGTATTCACTCTCATAGCTATTACTTGTGAATATCGTTCTCTTCATGACTTTTCTCATTCATTTCGTCTCATTTCACTTCACAGTTCGAATCAACTTCTCATTCTGTAGCTTATAATATTTACTCGATACATTGACGAGTGTTGATAGCCAAAATCAACAATACAGCAATAAAATATTATTGTTCAACAATCAACTGATCAATTATAAAGTGTATTTGATAGAATGAGAATTCGACTTTGATTATTGAGTGAAATGAATGAGAAATTAGTAGAAGAGAACAATTTTGGTGATAAAAGCTATGAGAGCGATTGTAACAGCAAGGAAAAGAATGAGAACTCTGTTAAAACGAATGAAAACCCTGTTAGGCCCTTACAAGCTAATAATACTCAATAATCAGCAGAATATTGTCATCAAATAACCGCATTTACATAAAAGAATGTGAATTCCTGCAGTAATATGCGGATTTAATGAGCTACTCAATGATTCTTAATGTAATGAAGAATCTAAGTTAAACAGTGACCAACTTCAACATCCACAATTTTACATCGATTTATCAGAGCGATAATCCGTTGATAATCCATATCCTTTATGAAGTCATTCAACACCGCATACCTATCCCTCGTTAAGAATATATACATGTACGTTTCTTCGTCACTGAACGGTATTCCAACCACCTGCAGATCAGCGTTCTCGCCATATCGATATGTGCCGTATGCCCAAATTGGCATCATGTTAACCTGAATTCAACAAAACTGTATGCAGCTTCTATTCACAATATACGCAACACTTATTCACATACCTTGTCAATGATGCAGAATTTAAAATTCCAATATATTAACACATCTTAACTTTTAAGAAATCTGAAATACTTTTCATCCAAAGTAGATGATTTTCGAAATTAGGCAGTACCACATTTGCTGAATACCTTTTAAATTACTTCATATCGGTAAAGTTATTCGAAATTCGACTTCATATCGTCAAGTTTAATGCAGACTGAACGATTATAGACAATATATTCTTGCAGCCTAGTGGAATTAGTCTCTTGAGAGAGCGAACGCATGGAAATGTTAGTGAAGCTGGCTGATGAAGCAGCTTTTGCAAATGGGAAAGAAACGCTGAAAACAAAAAGGCACACACCCGTTTGATTTCATCTTGATTCACATAGAAATCCTTCAGAAAGGTTTCTTCGTTTTTGAATTTCTTGATCCACTCAGCCCACATCCAAACGGCGTTGAAGACGAGAATTTTTGATTGTGGACGTGTGTTCGCTTGATTTGCAATCGTATCAATGTACGAATCGGATTCAGCTCTAATCCACTCATCAATATCCTTGAAAATGACTCGTTGAAGAAGTGCTATCGAAAGTTCAGTATAATGTAAAGGAAATGAAATGTTTTCAGTGTTTTCCGTTGAAACTCAGCATCAGCAAGTGTCCGTGTGAGCAAAACTGGTTCCTAGAAAACTACCCGAAAAATGTTCCCGAAAAATACTGCAAATGAAATCTACAGTTTCGGTGATTTCTTTCTGGAAAACTTAATCACTTCGATAAACTTTGTAATGTGAACAAGTTGAACGCACGGAAATTAAATCCGTTGCATTTGAGAAGTCGTTGAGCATGATCTGAGAACGATAATATTCATGCACGGTGTTAAGCCTGAACTGCTCGTTTATTGAGGTGAGGTTGTTCTTTTGTCGAATCACAATAAGGTTCAGTGAGTGGAAGGCAGTGTTGCTGATGGTGGAATTTGATGAGGAATTTTGAAGTTGATCATTGTGAGTTTTGAAGTAGTTCTGAGTTCGTTGATGTTCTATGCCTGAAGTGATCGCGATGTGATTGATCTGTGGTGTGATCATATTAATTGCATCACAGTAAGCATATTAACAACAATTAATAACTAATGAACATTCATCATACTCGGACAAGGTATGTTCACTCTTCAGACTGAGCATCTAGAATGGTTGTTGTACATTCATAGGCATTTTCGGAGGCTTGAGATAGGGGGAGTGAGTGGGACGTTGATTCAGAATTTATTCTGCAAAAATGTGCAAAATGTATTGGAAAGGATATTCAGTTGACTGGAGGTGGTGGCTGCTATAAATATGAGCTGCTGATTGGATCGGATAATTGAAGGGTTTTGTGTGAGGTACAAGAATGAGTTCTGCTACCATTTGCTATCAGTTTATCGATTTGTGCTTGCGTATTACCGACAGCACCATAGCTTAGGATCGATAGGGTGATGGCGATTGAGAACGGTGATATCACAAACGATGTGTGCCCATTTCGGGTCACATAACGTAACAGTTCAATGGCAAATTTATACTCCGATTCTTGAATTCGACTTTCATCTGCGTTTCTGCAAGTAATTTCAGTTAAGTTCATCAACTGTGAACAGTGCGTTTTGAGAAAACATCTTCAGCGTCGACTCACAAGACTTATGAATGATGACTTTTCAAAGAGGTTGCATTTTTCAAGCAAGTAAGTAGGTGTTTTGCTCAGGGAGAATCGATAAGTTTACAACTGCAACTGCTTTACGAGATGAAATCCGGTATGTGGCCTGACCCCATACGTTCAGTTGGCCACTGATCAAAGAAGGTTGTCATTAAGGGAAAATGAGAAGTTGCATTTTTAAGCCATCATTATGTTCAAGTCATACCAAAAACAATGAAATCTTTCAGTTGCTCCGATGTGACTAAGAATCTACAAACTCATATGCTACAGAAACCTTTCGTCTTAGAGAACAGATCAATTGTATTAGATTTGGAAATGTGATTCATCATTATGGGAACAAAGCCATTATAAAAGCATCATCGCGTTTCGCTTGGATCATTTATTAGCTTAACACGTTCGGATTGAGTGAATTCTTATTGTCATTTATACAATGTGGTATGGAAAGCATTCATTCGCATTTTATGCTTACATCTGTCGAAATATAAACTGGAACAGTGTGCAGATACTAAGCTATTGTCACCTCTGAGCATTTGATCTGCACATTATGAACATTGATATGCCCAAATTTGGCCAGAAAAGCATTGATACAGTATGGTGACCGATTGAAACATAACACACGAGCTGTTAGAAACAAGATAACATAACACAGGATAACAATAGATAATCCCTTTTCCAGAATATATCACTTAAATGGAACGTTGCAAATGAATGAATGATTACTGTACATGATTTAGGAACTGAACAGGTTGTGGGAATCGGACAATGGTGATAAACCAAATGAGAGCAATAATTCGAATGGTAACGAACGACAGACACCGCTTTGGATGGTGATAAGGATAACATGAAAGAAATTGATAATGATAAGAAAGTGGTACCTTTTGTGGATAATTCTGTAGAAATGTGCGCAATTGATGCAGAGAATAAGTAAAAATAGACCGATATGAAGGGAATGATGCAGCAACGTTCGCATCGACATTTTGTTTCAATAATAAATTATGTTTTGGAGAATGTGCTCAGAGTTTGGTTTATATTCGTTTTTATATTGCTTATATATATTGCTATCCACTTGTGTTACAAATTAAATGAAAAAAACGAATGTGAAAAAGTGTTGTTTGGGAATTGAGAATATACTACATAGAATAGTTCAGATTTCATATTGCCTTAAAACATCTGCTAGTAGAATCGATAATATGATATTTTAACGCACCCTTTTATTAGAGTTTCAGCTTTGACTTGACTATTTTGATCATATTTCGTTCATTAGCATTCTTATTCATTAGCTTTATGACAGTGATGCTTGCAACTGAAATATGTAATACTTTGATGCAGAAGATACATCTTATTGCTAGATTTTGATTGATAAGCTATCGCTGGCTATGTTTATGTGAATCACTCACTGTATGGTGCAAATATTACGAAATTGTGCAGATATTACGAACAATATGGTGCAAATATTTTGCAATTCATTTCGATTGAGAAACTGATTCATTTCACATTAAAATCAATGGAGCAGCGATCACGACAAAATTCGTCGTTATTGATTTCAATTTCAGTGAAAAAAGGACGGACGGGAATTTTAAAAAATTTTATTGATTGAACAACAGCTAACTACAAATGATTTTAAAAATTATCGGAGTGCATGAATCGTTATAGAAATTATTATCACGAGAATACGATACAGTGAACTGTTTGCAGAGTATTTGATAGGTGTGTAATTTTAAAAAATTTTTCCTTTCCATATATTTTACAATATCAATAAACAAAGCAAAAAAACTCAGCGGTTATAAATAAATAAATGCGTATAAGAGAATAGACACTCACGTCAGTAAATAAATAAATAAATAAATAAATAAATAAATAAATAGATAAATAAATAAATAAACATATGTGTTGAATCAGTGAATTGAAGAAATGATGGTTAGCTGCAGCATGCACTTTAAGAGTTCACAAGGTCGGTCGCATTTCATTACATCAGAGAGAAACTCTGAAAATCTCATAACGAAGAGAATAAACTCAAATAATAAATAGACACAATGAACGAAGCTAAAAGTGATAGCGTTCAATATTTGCACTCAAAAATAAAATGTCACGTTTAGATGGCCCATGCCCTCACATTTTTTACTATCAAAAGAAATTCTGAGGTTCTGATGAAGAAAAGCTTTCATTTGAAAGTTTAACCAAAAACACCAGTACTATTACATGCTTTGAACAGTTTTGACCAGTTCTGCAATATACACTCATATTTTGGCCAGTTGAGAATTAAGATCTGCATGTACTTATTACACCTTCATACTTTTGGGGATTAGTATGCTTGGAGCGTTGTTTGGATTATTTAGATCAACAGCGCTACGTTATCATATTGGAACTTCATCTAAAAGACTGACATAAATGTTTCTGATCCATAAATGATTCGCATAAGTCTCAATAAACGTCAAACAACATGTGACGGATGGATAAACAATCAGTTTAAATCCGAGTGAAAAAATACCCCATCACAATGGTGTTTCATCATAACTGACAACTGCACGAAATACTCCAGTAATTTCGCAACCCTTTTTATTACCTCCTTTCCCCATCCCCCCCCCCGACACCCTCAAATTACTAAAAACGGATAATTTCATTACCTATGAGAATCACTGTCCTAGACGGTCGTTGCTCACGCTATTGTCTGTGTCATGTTCGTTTCAAATGGTTTACATGAATTCTCATTCTTTTCAGACGTGTTGTATTCACTCTCATAGCTATTACATACGAATATCGTTCTCTTGATGACTTTTTCTCATTCGTTTCGTCTCATTTCACTTCACAGTTCAAATCAACTTCTCATTCTGTAGCATATACTGTTTACTCAATACGTTGACGAGTGTTGACAGCCGAAATCAACAATGCAGCAATAAAATATTATTGCTTAACAACGTTCAACAATCAAATAATCAATTAAAGAGTGTATTCGATAGAATGAGAATTCGACTTTGATTGTTGAGTGAAATGAATGAGAAATTAGCAGAAGAGAACAATTTTGGTGATAAAAGCTATGAGAGCGATTATAACAGCAAGGAAAAGAATGAGAACCCTATTAAAACGAATGAAAACCCTATTAAGCCCTTACAAGCTAATGATGCTCAGAAATTAGGAGAACATTGCTACCAACTAACCGCATTTACATATCCGTAAATTGAAAAACACCATCACAATGGCGTTCTATCATAACGTAAAAAATCCACGAAGTACTAATTCCCTGACTTCCTCTATTAGCCCTTGTATACACACTGTGATGATAAAGATGTTTTATTACTCAGATTTACTTCATTTTGACTCGTACGACAGTACGTGTCATTGGAACGTGAACAATATCAATCTTGACGAGTTGTTTTTAATAAGTATTCACCATCAACAACATTATTCATTCTCTTCTATGTAAAATTTTGAGCTGGCAGATTGAATTTTGATGTAGTTTAATTTGTTGCCGACAAAAACTTAAAAATTTATTTGTTTCATCAAAATCGTTAGAATCCAGTTGATAACCGAAACATCGCAAGAACACATTCGTCCACGAGAAATAGATGAACATCGAAAATAAATCAATTTAATTCATTCAAATGATAAACACTCATGTTCATGTTTGAGCAAAAGGTAGCATACAGATTTCCATAATCAGTTCTGGCATTTATGAATAACATGTTTTTGTTCGAAAATAATACTATACCATACGGTGATGATTAACGCAGTTACTTTGTTCATATCAACGTCTCACGATGCTTCATTCTCTATTGCTAACGCAATTTCAAATTTAATACTCCAAAATGCTGTTTATATCCAATAGTAAAAAGGCGAATCAAAGAATTATGGTGAATGTGGTGAATTGTTTGGGAAAGGGGAAACGAGTTATTATTGTAGCATAGGAACAGAGCCAAAAAAGAGCTGGTTGAAGTGAATGTTTTCAGATTGTTGCTAAGGGAATGATGATTGTTGTTTGTGGTATAAATTGTGTTTGGGATTGATTGTGTTTGTTGAATGATTCACTCATCGTTAATATTCATTGCGATGATATTCGATATGAATGCTAAAAACCGCATATAAAATCTTCGATGCCTAGTTGTTGTTTTGAACAGTCTTGCTTTTGAGTGTCACATGCTTTTGCTTTCACATGCTGCTTCACATGCCGCTTTGGGCGTTCACTCATACATCAGCTGAACAACGTGTTGTTGTGGTGGTGCTCAGATGAAATCAATCGTATTGTTGTTACTTTTTCCTTATTTATCGCCTTATTACAGACTCTTTTTGCCATATTAATGAATGGGAGATTCTTGAGGATATAATAAACGCATGAAAATATAATAAAAAGATTTTTGTAGTTGAATCATTAAGTCATTGTATGTAAACCTTTAAATATTCGCTTATTTCACGGCCAAAATTCGACTGATTAACTTGAATTGTTATAAGTGTGCATGAGTGTGAGCGATCGTGTGCGTTTTAAGATATATGTTTATCGTAGATGGCGTTCAACGAATACTAATGATGATAGTAATAATGATGATGACTGAAGATAGGAATGGCATCGTCAGTGAATGAAGCTCAAGCGAATTTCGCGTTGAGTTTGCTGCGAACAGCGGTGAGAGAGAATGACTCGTCGATTCTGTCACCGTTCTCAGTTGCAGTTGCACTTGCGATGACCTATGGTGGCGCTGGTGGGGAGACGAAAAAACAAATGAATCAAGTCTTGGTAAAAGGTATACAACAATATTTCTTTAAACGGAAAATGATCTGCGAAATTATGCAATCTTGATCACATGGACTGAAGTGGTGAAATAGGGCAAAAACTGATGGTTGAGGTAACATGTATGGAAAACTTTAAATATCAATTGTTGATTCGAGAAGTATTCAGATTTCAGGTTTACCCGATGATGAATTTCATAAATACTTTGGTGAGCTTGTCGAGCAGCTGTCTAAAGAAGCAAATGGCTATACACTGCGCACGGCAAATTCCGTGTATGTGGACCAGAATTTTGAACTTAAAGAATTGTTCACATCGTTGATTAACGAGAGTTATGCGGGACAACTGAAAACCGATGACTTTTCGCAATCGGTTGCTGTGGCGAATGTTTGTTTTTGAAGTCGTTTATTTTCATATTTTATCGAATGATTATTCATCAGTTGGCAGCGTTCGCTGGCTCAAAGAACCAAATACTCTGCGTTGGTTCCGCAGAAGTGTTGAATCGTACACTCAGTTCCTGAAGTGGTCGACGATTCCCCTGCAGCCGGAGGCCAATCGCGCTCATTGACACCAGTTTTAATCCAATCGTCGGTATTAGGTTGAAATAACCTAAAATTTCATTTTCAGAAGATCAACAGTTGGGTTGAGAGTCAAACGAATTCGAAAATAAAGAACTTGGTTGCACCCGATTTGATCAACCCGATGACTCGTTTGATACTTATCAATGCGGTCTATTTCAAAGGTGACTGGGCAAGTAAATTCAGCGAAGCACAAACGAAACCAAAACCATTCTATACGTCAGCGAATCAGCAACGTCAGGTCAGTTCTGAGAGTTCAATTTTATCGAACGAGTAATTACTTGTGTTTCAGTGATCCATTATTCGAGTGCAACTGATTGTCCGCAAATTGAACATGAATTTGTCATAATGGATTTACGATTGTCTTCGCATTGAATCATAATGAAGTGCCAAATTATTTTATGTCAGGTTGATATGATGCACAAAAAAACAAAATTCAACTACACCGAAGACGAGGACTGGCAGGTTTTGGGCTTACCTTACAAGAACAATGAAGTATTTATGTACGTTTTCTTACCAAAAGAAAGATTTGGACTCACGGAGAAACTGAAATCGCTAAATGGTGGTCAAATGATGGATTTGGTTTGCGACTGTGAAAAACGCGAAGTTGAGGTGGGTGAAGTCTTTTGATCTGCACATCTGACAAGTATTTCTTTTAATGCTGCTTAATTAGAGATGGTAGTTTGATAGCGATAATAATTGGTAATAATGACAGCTGGTGGCTGGTTGAGAAATGGTAATATTAAAGCGATCTGGCTTTAGACTGAATTACCGAAATTCAAAATCGAAGCAAAATTCGATTTGGTCGATACAATGAAGAAGATGGGTATAAAGGACGCATTCGACGAAAGTTCAGCTAATTTCTCAGGCATTAGCAATACACCACTTTATATCTCGAATCTTATCCACAAAGCTTTTATTGAGGTATGTCTTTTCCTTATAAGTTCTTGGCTTTTCATATCCGTTTTCATTTCATCTGATATTAACCGTTTTTAACGGAACTATAAACGTAACAAGTTTATAACGATGCAATATTCAATTCATGTTATTGTGCCGATGATCGAATGTGTTTTGGAATGATATTCTATCGGAGTTCTGGTATTTGCCGTCGATTCATGCGGGAATTCATTTCATGTACAAAAAATCTGTTCGATTAATAAAAATTCAGAAGAAATAAATTCAGACCTATATATGACTCTGATGGAAGTTTTGATTAAAATTCAGGTGAACGAAGAGGGATCAGAGGCTGCGGCCGCCACAGCAGGCATCATGATGATGCGAATGGCTCCGATGCCGCGGATGGGACCGATCAGGTTCATCGCAGATCATCCGTTCGTTTATGCCATTGTAAAACATCAAACAGTTCTCTTCATTGGATCTTATTACTGAATATTGATTGAAGTGTCCTTTATTCCATTTAATTAGCATTGCACAGGTGATGGTCATTGCATAAATGCGCACTTGTCTTTGAATCGAGTTTCATTGTAAGTCGTCACTATTGTTTCTTCATTCTTTCATCCGTCATCTTCTTCAAAATTTTCTGTGTATATAAATATCATCAGTATTATTGTGTGTTTCTTCCATTTCAGCATCACTGAATATCTGTTGTATCTGTTCAATCAACGTGCATTCGAACTTTCATTTATTTTATTGTTTTTTTGATTTTCCACCGGTGTTCACTTTTCCGATGCAAGAAACCATTAAAGCCGCTACGAGAACTTAGATACTACAAGTGCATAAAGCCTGAAATTCGCATTCTTCTTTTCATTCAGTTTAGTCACTAATATCATAAGTACCGTTGTCGTTCATCACAAAAGAACTATTATATCGTTTGAAAACACATTCATTCATAAGCGATTGCAGAAGTGGAAATTGTAAAAACTGGAGAAAGGAATCGATATCATCAAGTAAAAAACGTTACAGAAAATAAAATCAATCATCCGAAGCCGATGAAAAGTTTTTCTTGATAAACTTAGCATTTAACTAAAGTAACAATCGCTAGACAATTTGCAGCTCATATGTCTTAAAATAAAAGCAAAAATAAAAGCGAACTTATTTCCACAAATTGACCACTCGCTCACGTTAACGATTAAAGAAGTAAAGATTGATTAATCAAAGAAGGTCAACACTGACCAGTAACGTCATATTCACATAGGTTTACATTCACTAATGTTGAAAAGTTCACTGGACATCTCACGATTCCCTCCACTTCCCTCACAATCAGTTTGCCGCAAGGGATTGGCAGTTCGTTTTGCATAGCTTTCTGTTCAAATTAACGGATCTTGACAAGAAAAACTTCTGAATGAATTTTTCGCAAGGTGAGATTCAGTGAAAATCGGCAAAGTTCGGTTCGCACCTCTGCACTTCTTGAATTTTCAGACGTTCCGCAAAAAAGCGCGAATTTAAAATTTCATGGCAGCGAGCGTCACGGATCATAAACATTTTCATTTTCAGACAAGGGGGAAAAAGGCCAGTTGTTCGCTAGACGGGTGCCGATCTCCGTTTCGCGAACAACTGGCCTTAGATACCCATCGATTGGGTTCGGCTTGCAACTGCCGACAGCTGACACCAGAAAGTGAAACAGCAGCAGGCAAGGTGCTACCGAAGCCAGAGTGGTGAGGTGTCTAAATGTTTTAAGAGAATTCAATTTGTTCGGAACCCGACCAAAAAACCTCAAGCCCCAACCGAAGAGAAAAGCACCTCACCGAACTCTGTCCCAACCGAAAGGTATCACACGAAAGAGCTATAACTACAGCTCTTTCGTCAGAACTGAACACAACACGTTAATCTTTATACATCCCTCACTCTTCGCAGAGAGTTAAGAGGGTTTCATAATATCTACAGTTATGAATGTGTCGTTACATTAAATAATATCAATTTATGTGATCACATTATCACAGAATCTTCTTTTTCTTTCCGTATCCTCGTCCATTTATAATGCGTTCGATTCCTTACGCGCCTTCATGCTTTCGTTGTCCACTTTCCAGTACGCTGTTTCAAACTGATATCGAATAATCCTGAAAGTTCACTCTGCAGCATCGAGTGAAAGTTTTTTTATTATTTATATTATTAGAGCTATACTATACTAAACTATCTCACGCTAAATCCCACCCCATCCGTTAAACTTATCCCCGTTAAGCCTCTAATCTTAGTCACCCTTTACCTAATCTTACCCACTTGAGCTTCTGTCCAGAGGAATTAAGTGAATTTTGCCCCCCCCCCCTGGATTGGGAAGTGGTGGATAACATAACAATAACAATAAATAACAAATGAGATCTCCGCACCAGCCCCACTCCCTGTAAGCTGAGCTGAGGTACCTTGTGGTCATCTAGTGTAAGTACTAGGATGGAACACTGACCGAATAGAGGGAACTTTTAACGTGGTACCACCCTTCTGCTGTCATCCCACCATTATTATCCAACTCTTCCGCTTGCTACTAAATATCTTCCGCAGCAAGCGCAAGAGTTGGATAATGATTTCTTTAATGAGGTGCTACTAAATTTTTTAAATAAGATTTTTTAATTTTTTTCATAAGTTTTTTTAATAAAGATTTTTGTAAGCTGGCGTTGCTGGTCATGTGTTATTTTCTTAAAGTGTGCTCTACAATAAAGATTGCGATTGCAAATGTAAAAATCCAATGACTTAGGGGATTACATCAATCTGATTATGGGCAAATAAGTCATTTAATCAGGAGACAAATTTCTATAAAGGCCAGTTCCCTGAACACCTTTCATTTCAGAATTTCTTGTTCTGAATACCACAAATTTCATTAAGATACTCGGAAACAAATTAAATAGCAAGTTTCTTCCCAATCAGCTCCTCCAGTTTGATTCACTTAATTTTCTCAAGCCCCCCACACTGACCACGTTCGGTTTTTGCCATATGATTACAGTAACTAAATGACTGTCTCTCATAGGCAGATAAGCGCCGATGAGTTCGCTCACCTAACTCCATTGAGCGGAGTCTTCGGAATTCTTTAACCGAATTCCGGATGCGATCATCCGTAATCTGGCTATCAAAATGCCAGTTAAACATCGCCTCACCCTAATTTTCGAGCAACCAATTGTTTGATAATCTCAAACAATTCTCATTCCCGGCGCAGGAGCTGGCATGCTACTCGCCCTATGGCTCCTTTATTACAATATTATTTGCCCAAATGTCCAGCAATGAACATTCCAAATTGGGCTCGATAGCTCGAAACATGGCCAGAGTGGTCTGCATGAGAAACCTCAGTGAGCTAATGTGAAGAGCTGGTGGGAGTTGCAATAGAAAAACTGATATCTTTTTAATCTACTTCCGTATTCTTTCAAATGTTTTGCATTTTTCTATTGTGTTAGAGAACTGGCCCTTTTTAATGTTCTCATCAAACACATTTGGGATATATTTGGGATATATGCAAAGGAATATCTTTTTACTGGTCATTTAACATGAAATTGAATGATTTTGCAGGTTGGATTTTACATCTGACCGCATTTCATCGTTTTGAAAAATCACATATAATCTTTCATCAAATCGTGCCGAGAACTATTGCATGAAAACGAATTTATTCAACATTTTGGTGCTTATTATAATTTTCTCAATCAGCCAGCAACGCCAGGTTCGTGAATTTAACAAAACTTCTGCTTCATGTGACAGCAGAAGGGTGATACCAAAATAAAGCCGCCCCCTCTACCCGATCAGTAATCCACCCTAATACCTAAGCTAGACCACCACAAGGCACCTCAGTCATGCTTTACCGGGGAAGTGGCGGGAAGGAGTAAGTACTTAACTACAAAGCAACAAACCACCACTGTAATGGAATCCCCCGGGCCAGAAATTCCCTCCCCCCTCACTTAACTCTTTGAACAGAAGCTCACTTACCTTACTCCCCCCGCTAGCACTAACTCTTTAGCGAGAACTTCAAAAATCTGAAAGAAAAGAACTTAGCTTTTGGTGTGCGATATCCGTCGTTCCATTTCATCGTTGATGTCGTCCATTTTCCTTGCGATCGTTTCCTTTACGCTGCCTCCACTCGTCCTCCGTCTGCACTGAACACTGTTAGCCTGAAGTAAACGGAAAATAGTCTCGTATGATTGAATTCCAATGAATGCTCCATCGTCATACGTTTTCAGAGAGAATTAAGAATCATCGTGTTATCGAACAATACGTCGCATGATATTATAACGAACTTCCATTCAACATGAGAATATCAGCAATTGACATTTCAAAGATGATTGCAAAGGTCAGTTGATTCCGAGTGAATTTTGAACCGATTGAACCCATTACTCGCTACGTTCTTCCGGAATTTACTGTAGATTATACGATAACAAGAAAATGCAATAGTCAATTGCAATAGGTACTTTTCTGCGAGTATTTGAGTGCAATTGAAAAAAACAATGAAAATCGTAACAGCAATTGCACTTTCTGATATCGAAAAATGCCTGATTCACCATAAAGATGAATCGCAATATCATCAAACGTAATAGAGATGTGCTGAGGATCTTATTATTCGGTTATCCCGGATAAGTCAGAGAGAATTTGAGAAAATCGCAAGGATTTCCTAAAAAGTGCGATTTCCCAAGATAAAAAGAATATCAGCAATTTTATCGCCTACGTAAATGTCGCGTCGTACGCTTTCGCCACGTGTGGCAAAATGGCCTCCTGCACATCAATGTGCATATCAATAAGGTGATAACGATTTCAATGATATCGCGAGGTATTGAAGCACTGGTAATATCAACTTTGACGACTTGTTTTCTAGTGAATATTTACACCCTCCAGTATTTTTCATTCTCTTACATTTGGTTATTTTTTTACTGACTGATCGTGTAAAATTTCAGAGCTGACAGACTGGATTTTGGTGTAATTTGATGTGGTGCCGGAAAAAGCGAAAAATTTATTTGTTTGTTTCATCAGAATCGTTGGAATCCACTTGATAACCGAAACATAACAAGAACAAGACATTATTCCACGAGAAATAGATATGCTTTGAAATGAAATGAATTTGATTCGTTCAAATGATGAGCAATTATTGAGATGGGATGATTGATGTTTGTTGAATGATTCATTCATTGCGGGTATTCACTGTAATATTCGCTATAGGTGGTGAAAATCACATATAAATTCTTTAGTGCGTCGTAACAGTTTTGCTTTTGAACTTTTGCTCTTTCGAATAATTTGTTGGATTAATAAAAAACGGATTTCTCGACAAAAGTGAATTCCGTGAAATATCATTATGATTGAATGCAATCAATCTCTAATCATCAGTTTATTTCGTTTTTCCATCGTTGGTGCACTGTTATGAATACCAGTGATTTTTCAATGTCATTTAGAATGTTTTGTCAATGTTCATTTATATTCCGATGATAATGTAATGTTGAAAGCTCATTATGTGATCGTAATTTGTTGCAATTAATAATAGAAATGCATAATCATTGGAATAAAGGATCGTTTCTTGTGATTCTTTCAATGTGCCATGTTTATTGTGTTATTTCCCTTCTAAGGATTGTCAGCGATGACGCATCGACAGTGGTTGATGTGTTCATTAGTTGAGCAATTAAGTGAATTTGATAGCTGAATTGGTTATGACCGATTGACGACGACGAACAGTTCAATTTGCCGAACAAACTGCTGATTGCCAGTTATAATTGACTGGAGAGAATGTGCAAGAAATGAGGGTTTTAACTGGGCAATTATGGGAAAGGATGCGAAAAGAATGGGAGGAAACTCATTTGGTGTATACAAAGAAATCACAATACGTCTAACAATAAAATTCAATGAAGAACTTATTTGAATAAACGCTAGAGTAATGCTTGAGACTCTGCAAAACTTATCGAAAAGTTTCAAGTAAATACATGTATCGTGCTGAATCGAACATCGATTTTAATCTTCTTGTCAGGTGTCGATTGCAAGCATGGAGAATCCAATCAACGTATTGGTTGATTGGATTCTTAATCGACGTGTTGATTCCAATCAACGTCCAATCAACATCAAAGGCTTCCAGGGAGTTCATTCAATTTGTCATAACCCACTCGGACCATCATTCACTTATGAACAAGCGATTGAAATCGTACGAAAAAGAAACTGATTTTTCTCTTACTTAATGCATTCGACCACCTTCGAAACAAAATTAAAACTGATTTGTAAACTGCTTACACTGACAGACAGTGGAGCTGAATGAATTGAACTATGTCTAAAAAACCGTTTGATATACACAAAATCAGAAATTCATTTGCATGTAAGCAGTAATTTGGTTAGCTTTGTTCATTTCTAAACAATTACATGATGAGCTGTTGTTCATTTTATGTACTCTGTTCAATTTTACATTGACGGATGGAAAAAGTGAACTTGAGAACATTTTATTCACAAAAAAAGTTGAAATTCACCATTAGTGCAATGCGTGGGATGTGTTGGGGGATGATCTTTTGAGAAGTAATTTGCGCAAAAGAAAGAAGAAGGATAAAGTTGAAATTGATTAGGTTGAAGTTGGTTGCGATGAAGGAGGGTAACGTTGAAATGGCTTATTCAAGAATAATAAGAAGTGAGAATGAGAGAAAAGGAGTGTGTGAAAGCAGGTTGGTGAAGTTGTATTCGTTTGTTTCGAAGTGAAAAATTACTGAGTGAAATGAAATTACTTTCACACGATGCAGGTGAACGGAGGTCGGCTATGAGAATCGAGATTTTGATCATTCACTGAATCAAAATGAAACTTTCATTCGAAACTACGAAAATCAGGTGAACAAAACATTCGAAGCTGCTTATGTGTCGAATGCCATTTGACAAAGTCATCAAATAGCAATTGGCATACGCAGACAATCATCTTTCCGATTGAGTGAATGTGTAGTGTTTGTTGTAAGCTCAGTAATCACTAATATCCCGAATCAAACAAACATCTTTCGATCAGGTTGAATCATATTGAAAGGCTTAAATGACTTACTTTACGTTTGATGCATGTTTCATACTTTCAAATGTTTAGATATCATGACGCTAGCACTGAAAAGGTCATTTATAAGATCAACTTTGACGGATTTCAATGAACAACGATATTAATGCAGTGATTCTAGCAGCAGTATTGAACAGTGCAATTAGAAAGTGCATGTGTGCTACTATAAATATTTGTCTGATTATGCATAGAGCTTTGTCAGGAATCAGCAGATCACTGAAGTTGTTTCGAAATGTTATGTTGGCCCTGTATGCAGGCAGCTATGTAAAAATCACATCTCTCAAGATGTACTGAAATGTTCTGCTTGAGCCCTGTATACAACTATGTAAGGAATCAGCAGATCTCTCAAGATGTTTCGAAATGGGATGTTGGCGGTGCCCAGTGCGTTGTAGTGTTCAATAAGAAACGTTCAAGGTGCAACAATTCACAAGCGTCGTGTCCTTAGACAAGCCAATGGCACACGAATGTAGTCGTCGTCGTCGTCGTCGAATGAAACAAAGACTTAATCATTCCTTAATCAAATTCAACGCACAACTACTGAACGCACACCTCATGTGCAACAATAACAATAATCCAACACCATAACTCATATGCATAGCAACGAATCATTAATTTTAATCACTTCACTCCCACAACACAACCTTATTACTTATTCATATCCTCTACATGTTGCTCTATCTGATCTAAACCTTACGTGATATCTATCTATCCTGTGCACAAGCGTTCTCAGCACTCGATCAGATCTTATATCAACCATATCCGCTGTCGTCGTCATATCAATGCCTCACTTTATCATTCAACATTAAATAGCTAAATGATTTTGTATATCTTATCAATCAGTGCAGTTGAGTTGTTCTATCGCAATAACTACCACAATACCCCACCAGTTCACGTATGTGTTTATCATAATAACCAGTTCATGCGATTCAGTTGTGTTCTTCCTCATCAGCTTATCATTCATTAACTTATCAGTTCCGTTGAAAACCAATTGACTTGGTTGGCACCACGATCTGGTGAGAGGTTTGTGATGATGAGTAATGGAAAGAGATGATCGGATGAATCTAGTTAGTTGTTGATGACTTGCACTTTCATTGACAATCGTTGCATAATCATTATATGCGAGAGAGACGATTGCTTATAAGAAATATCTTGGAATTGTATTCAAACCCATGTGTAGGGGCTACTTTTGGTTCACTTGAGATTTTTTCATCATCGAAGACTGCTGCAGCACTGGACAATGAATTTTGACTAATTGTAAGCAATGAATTCATTCACGTGCGGGATTCAGCGGGCATTTTGTTGATGAGTTTATTGTCGTTAGAAATAATTTGAATCCGGACGTGTGGAGTGTGATTGTCGAAATTACGACATCTCAATAAATGAATGCAGAAATCATTGAGAAATCAATTTCAGCATCAGAATAACTCAAATTTGGACTATTTCGAAGAGTGCCATAGAAGGATTGGAACACATGTTTAAGGTAAATTTTCGGGATGCTTATGACTGAAACAATATCATTTTGATGTGTAATCATTCGACATAAATCATCTTTTTTATGACCATCTTCAAAAATACAAGTGAATAGTCATTTTGCTTAAATGGGAATGACGGGCGGGGAGGCACGGTAATCGGACTGCAAATTTTGGCCGAGGGATAATGAGCCGAGAACACATCCACAAAACACTGATCTAAACAAAATTAGACTAGGATTGTTGCATAAATTAATCTTCAGCAATGCATCATCTCTGAATCGAAATTGTTTTCAGAAACGATCGGAAACGGACTCGTCGAATAATTCAGGTGAGCGTTGTGTTTGCTAACTTCATTTACTCACTATCAGATAAATCAGTTTGCACACTCCATTGATGAGTTCTCGCCTCGTGAATGCATTTCATTATCGTTGAGATAACATCGTCTCATCTTCATATCCGCGACCTCATGCTTGTACATCCTACAATGTTTATGTGTATTAGCTTGAACTTTTGAACTGAACTTAAATTTTTCTTCTGCAATATCATTTTTTCGACTATGTTGCGATTATATGGCCGAGTCAAAAAGACTGTCCAGCACAATCAAACAATACTTTTCACGCATCTTTCCATTTATTGTCGGAACGATTAGCATCAATATGGTTTTTGCTTCATTCAACATTTGAATGGATATTATTCATGTGCAAAGAAATGATTGTTCCTTTCGATGGTTCTTTTTCATTCTGAACTGATTCTGAGAATTGTGCTGAGAAAGTGCATTTTGGATGCTGAATTGTTCACAACGCAAAATGATCACTGAATGCATAAATTGACCAATCAATCAATTTAGCTGATCCAATACAGCAGTTCGATTCCATAGATTCTGATAAAGAAGGCGATGAGACTAACACAAAATCGAAATCAAAGGTGAGAATAATTCTTAAATAGACTTTATTTCTACATCATGAAATATAAAACCATCTGATTCATGAAGTGATGTGATCGAGGATTTCAAAATTGGATTTGATAACTGTGTTCTCTTAGTATTGTGTCGTTTTTTGATATGAACTGAACATTAACTCGTTCAAATTGAGCGATTAAATGCTTTTCGTAAACTTCCGATTGCAGAGTAAACGTGGTAACAAGGCGACTGAACCGAAACAAAAAGCAGGTAACTGAAAATGTTCATGTTTTGTTCAACTGAAACTGATGAAACTGAATTGATTACATCAAAAAATAAACTTTATGCAGCGAAACGACGCGATTTCATTGGAGATTAATGAAATATGAAACTTTTTTATACCATCTGAGAGGGATGATGAGTGAAAAAATAAAATAAGTTTCCTTTAAGATTCGAAGCCGGTGAATGAAAAGGTGGGTGTGTTAATCATTTACATTCGTTTTCATGTTGAAAATTCTGGTAGTGATGCAATTATTTATAAGCATAAAATTTGTTATACTTTCGGCAAGATCAAGATTTTTAGCGGTAAGATCAGGATTTTTTGAAAATGAGTGGGAGGAGATATGAGTAGAAGATCCCGAATAGATAGGGAATTCCCAAATGGACAGGGTTTTTTGATTACGCGATTATCAATTCTTAACAACTTTGACTGCTGTCCCAATTCCAATTGCTGTAACTTACTGGTTAACTACTCTTTCTCGCCCATAATTGCTTTCTCAAGAAAACAAGCATAAAACCATATGCAGTTCTCAATATCCCAACAAGATCCATTCGCTGGTCCGTTTGAGATACGCAATCATGCAAATCCATGCCAGCAGTAATTCGTTCGTTTCTCATGCACGCTCTTCACCCTTTTCTCATTCTTTTCGATCTTTCTCTAATGGTGCTCTCATTCTTTTAACTTTCACATTTTCACGTGCAAATCTCATTCAATGTGCAAATTTACGTTCTTTTTGTAATATTTTCAATGTCTGCACAAATCATTTGATGCCTATTGCATTCCTGTTTCATTCGTGCAAGTGACATTTATTCACTGATCACCACCCGATCGGATAAGAGGCGATTTCAGTTCAGTGGAAGAGAAAAGAGGATGACAATTGAATAAGTTGATGATAATGTTGATAAGAGTTTATGAATCATCTTCAGAAGAGTGGTAAAAGTGAAAAATCCACCACTGGTAATAGCCAGAAACGAACGAAATCTTCATTTGGCAGAAGAACTGAATCGGAACCTTTTAACAAGGTACTTTCGTGCCATTTACTCTTTGAATCTTTCTCAGTATGGGAACTTCTATGAATTTCTTGAGATTTTCAGCAGCATGTTCCAATTGATGTCGTTATCGCATTTCGGTTTGATTGATAATGATGAACAATTAAGAATCATTCTCTAATTGATTTCATTGATAATGAATAATATTTGAAAGCATTCATTAATCGCATTCATTATAGACAAGCGTTACCGTCAAGCCTTTGTTCGATACAGCTCAAATGGTTTTTAATATTGGTGCGTTTTCAGTATATCATTCAGTTGTATGTATCGTCGGATATTTGCTTTTTTTTACCATGACTCTTTTGAATTATTCAAAAATTTTGGAAGAGAGAAGTTTTTTTTTTTGAAAATAATCAGTGATGAGTTAATTGTAAGAGTTATTCATTGCAGTTGATATAACTCAAGATAGCACGTTGAATCCTCGATGCCCTGTGCGATGTCGCAGTGAAGATGCGGTGAGCGTTTTCGAGGTAAATTATCCACTTTTGTTTAGTCTAATTTCAAGTCAGAATATATAAATTCTCGCATTTCGCTCCAATATTGGAACATTGTTGACAATACTAACTTTTGCAAATTCGTATGGATGCAGCAGTTTTTTTTAAGGAAACGCCAACTGAAACTTCATCATATACGCGTAAAAAACTCAAAACAAAGTCAAGTAAGTTTTCAAAAAGAAGTTCAAATAATATTCTTTGTTTGTGTTTAATTCATAATTTTGATATTCTTCTGCTCGCTATTTGAATACGAGCAATCGAATATATGAAACATGCTTGACTCATTTGCTAGCGTTTTTTTTAGTGTTTATTGTAGCACATTACAACAACGTGTATTATAATTATGCAGATTGTTTCTTGTTGAGAGTGAAGTATTGAGGGATAATTTAGGAATTGATGACTTGATTACAAATCCGTGTGTTCTAATGAGAATTTGGTTAGATGATCATCGCGATCAGTATGAAAAGTGCTCACTATTCATTCGATTACTGATAGAGGATACGATTACAAAATGAGAACGCATCATATCAGAGCCAAACAATGACTTTGGAAATTGCTGATTGTAAGAGTAACTTTTAGTGAGTTCAACAGCGCTGAAAACGGGACCGTTCATGACAATCAAAGAAAACGAGAAGAAAGTCAAGAAGAAAGACTCAACAATTGATTTGTCGTCATTAGAACATGAACTGGATGATGAGGATTGATTGATCGATGGTGGTTGAGATGAAATTTATTTTATTTGGTGATTAACTAATAAAATTTCTCATCAATATTTTATTTTGTACGATTCAATTGCATTTCATTCACGACACAGTCAATGGGTAACGAATAATGTTCTGATTGATCGAAACGAAATGGAATGGACAACGGTCAAAACTGAAAAATCGCTTTTGATGCGGCGTTCATTTGATAAGGACGTTGGTGATGGCGTTGAGATTTGGTGGATATAAAGTATTTATAATGACATAAATATTAATCGAGAGAGCTATCGTTCATCATCAACCATATTCATAACGTATTGTACAGTCCCAGCAATTTCTCATTGAAGTCCATATTCTTTCTTAAAATTTTCAACCAGTAAAATGGGATTTTATTATCAGCGCGTTTCATATAGCTGGGCGGTGAAATCTCTCTGCCTCGTGCCTCTCGTGTTGACATATCATTGCTTGATCTGCAATAAATCAGTTTTTATTCGAAGCAATTTCAAATCATTCGAGTTTTTTTTTGTATTCAGACCGTCACTGTATTCAGGTCAGATATCACAGCCTTTTCCAGCAAACAAAACATCACTGTGATGGTTTTGTTCGCTTTGTTAGAGCCAATATCAGAGCCAACTTTGTTCAGTCATATGCGCATATGATTGAATAAAATAATATCAAGTTGATAAAGGAAACCATTCTGGCGGATAAATAAAGTCGCGAAACACAACAGAAGAAACACGACTTACATCTTCGGAAAAGATGATACACAGAGCAAATTGAAAACGACTGAAATTATTAATAATAATATCGCAGTTGAAAACATCAGAAGATTTGCGTTCTGGAAGAAGTCAACTACAGAATTCAGATGCGTTTGCTAATGCAGTCCTTAATATTAATGACTGAAGAAGGGATGAAATTCAACTACCGTATCAGCAACGGTTGTTTGATACAGCAGAGAAAGTTGTGAGCCCAAATGGGTTGTGAGAAGAATGACTGAAGCTATTATAACCAGATGAATAAAGAGCAAAGCTCAAGTTATAAATAAATGAATGACATCATTGAGGATGGAGATGAATCGGGTCGAGGAAGTTGTTTGATTTATATTTGGATGCAGCATAACCAATGAACAAGATGGCGATAAAAATAAATAGATGAGAATGCCATCGAATGGTCGGAAGAGTTGTTGTTACTTAATTGTTACTTAATTGTTGATTACTTAATTGCTTAATTGTTGAACGAAAGAAACAGTGAATGTTATTTGCATGTTCGATATGTTGAGATGAACAGAAGACGTTTGTCTCTATGCTTTAATCTGAAGATGTTTTAGTGGAGTTAAGCAAAACCAAATGGGTTTCGGAAGCGATTTGTTTGAAGCGATAATTGTGTAGATGAAATGCCCAAAGACGTCATTGTTTCAATGAAATCAACTCAAAAGCACAAATAACTGAACAAATGATCTGTTGCATCAAAATATATTTATTTCACTCTGCATGATTCGATTGCAACATTCTCAAAAATGATTCTTATGAAGTCAGTTTTATCGATGTAAAAAATAACACTAAAACATGAGTTTCGTGAATAAAGTTTGCACACATTAACTGGAAACTGATTGTGAAATATTATTGTGGAGAAAAGGAGAGTTTTTTTTAGCTTAACTTCAGTCGCTTACTTTGTGAATGAATGAGATATGCAGATTGAAATGGAGTTTCTTTCAGTCCAGCAATTTGCTATTGTTAAATTGCCTATAGGAAAATTTTCGGGAAATATTACGTATTATTCTTGAAATGTGAGCGTATTCACTATCAGACTGATTCAGTTTGAATCTTCAAAGTTTTAAGATTCTTATTTATCAAAAAAAAACAATAGTTTTGAAGGAAATTTTTCTTCTTTATTTCACTCTGCAATTGCAATCCTCTCAATTGATGAATACATTTAAAGACATTAGCTCTTAGCTCTTCCAGCTTCCTGTCATTCTTGAATTAATGTGGCAAGCTCTAGACACTAGAATATGTTTTACAAATATTTAACAAAAAAAGAGATTCAAAAACAAATTCATAGATGCGCAATTAAGGGAGCCTGTAGAATTTGTATTATTTAGAACTGAATCACTCGAATTCGAATGATTTGCTCGCTTGAACCTGAACTCTTTCAAAAACTTTAACACTTGGAAAATTTTGATTATTGGTTAACTATAATATTTGTGGTTATCGTTGACCTTTTAATGGTATGTTGCATTGACATCGTACCATAACCCTTTTAATTAACTTCGTCCATCATTGAATATTCCGAACCTCTCTGATTTGCCTCAGAGTTATGTGCCGTGTTATTTCATGGCCTTTGCATCAGCCGGTAGTTTCGCCAAGAACTGCAAAAGCAGTTGAACTGAAGTTATGATAAGAAGAAATTAGTGGAGGACACGTTATTTTTGAGGTTTATTAGAATGATAAGAAATCAGTACAATGTGTGCAGTTATTGAGAAAATAGTCATGATGTAGTGTAGTGCACATGCAATTGGTGTTGGAGAGGTATGAGAGCAAGAAGACTGTACGGAATTTAGACATATAACTCGATGAGAGAAAATTGGGTACGGGATGAACACAGAAAGTGTTGCTTACAGATACCGATTGCACATGCTGAACCCGTCGTCTGTATTATGACATTGATTTCCTAATGTTTTTCGAGAGTGTTTTTGCTCTCATCTCTCGACATTGTCAGTTGCGCATGCTTAGTGCATTGTATCATGTATTTTTCTCATTCCCTTGTTTCTCACATCTGAATCCTTCTCATTCTGTGGAATTCACAGAAACTACATTCTCTAGTCATCCACCACTCGCATATTTCTATTCCAATTAATTTTTCAACAGAAACAACTGCATCGGATACGTTTGGCAGCGTATGACACAACTGTTTTGTGCGAAAAATTTCGTTAGATCAGATGATGGATTTTAGAAATAAACTTAAAACCAGCTAAATCCTATTTAACGAATCGCAGTGCTTTTCATTTTCGTGTTATCACTGAAGTTAGCAGTGTTTCCGATTTCGGTCCCGAAGAAATGGATATTGTTAATAGAAAGTTTCAGTGTGTTTCACCTGAACAAAGGCATATTTTTCGATAATGGATGAATGCACCGCAGAAACAACTTCGAAACAAGATGTGAGTTGAGTTCGTTTCTTGATCATCTTTCAACTGTCATTCTGATTCAATTTTTTGCAGTGCTTATTTATTCGGACACTTAAATTTTATTCTGGATATGTGCTATAAAGAATAAAGCGAACAGATCTTTTCAGATCACCAGCAGCAACGACGCGTTGATTGAATTTAATGATGACTCGGATAAGGAACTGTCCGAAGAAGATGCCGAACAGACTATGGAGCGTAATGGGGATCACAAGAGCGTATCGCAACCCAAGCATTCAGTGTAGGTATTCCGTATTTATTGTACTCTGCTGAAATACATATCTCTTTAAACCGAGATTTCAATTTACTTATTTAAACGGCGAACAATACTCTTGAGATACTGGAATATTCGTGAATATTTTATGATGGGTGAATTCATGTAATCAAGATCAAGATTAAGAGTCTGAAACACATATACAGATCAGGTGATCGCATCAGTTATCCATCGGTGATAATCTTTCAGAGTGATTCGAGTGGATTTATGTGATGCGGAATTGTCACGAATGATTTGTAAAACGCTATCGGTTGATAAAGAACCAGCGAGGAGTACGGCAACCCGATTGCTGTCCACTGAAGACAACTTTCTTGTGGCGTAAGTCTTTGGTGTTTGCTCTGAATTTATGATCGTTCTTGCTGATTGCTATTTTCATATGTCACTAACTACGGCAAGAGAATAAATGTTCACGATAACAAGCGAACATTGCAGACAAATCTCGAGTACTGATCGAAAATATTTGCAAAAGTCAGTGGATAATTTTTTTGATATGTGTGATTTGGCGAAACAAACTTATGATGTGATTGGCAGATATCAATTGAATAACAAGGATGAAGCAGTCAGTAAAAAGCGCATGAAAACAACCGTTAAAAATTAGTCATTAAAATAATCACTTTTGATTCTGTTGTTATGTTTTGTTATCATTATTATTGATATGATTACCTGGATTAAGATTAATTGATATGAGTTAATAATATTAATTAACGTAAACAATTATGTTAATAACACCTGGATTACCTGGATTCAGGTGTTATCAAGGTATGATTAAAAACAATTATATCAGTATAATAACTGAATCCAGGTAGTCTAGATATTACTGATATAATTGTTGTTATTGTTTTTACTGTTATTGAAGTGAATGTTATTGATGTTCTGATATCACTCTCAATGCGTTTAGATTGTTTGTTAATTGTTATGTTTTGTATTGATATGAATTTGTATATTTGTTATGCGGAATGAAGAGTTTATGCGAAATTGTTGCTGTTGCTTATAACGGTTTGGTGAACGAGGAGTACCAAAATGTTGTTTACTGCTTATGGTTGAGACTTCGGAAACGATCATTATTGTTATTCTTTATTTGTGAGCTGCCGATTATTATAAGAATCGCTTTTCGTTAATCGAATGATATTAACTGCAGAAATTGGATTCGCTTCAATTTTGGTAAGTAACAAATAATTATCCTCAGAAGATGGCTTGTCGAATGCGATGGGCTATGGTCAGTTCAGTTGCGGATGAGTCTTTAATGCCAAAGTTGAGGTTAGTTTGTGATTTGTCAGTGGATCTTATCATATTATGTCATATCACTGCTTGTTTTTGTCTTGAACAGTTGATAATATATATTCCACATTTTAGAAGTTCCATTTGCTTCAAATAGTGTGTTCGTTTTTGAGTGCAGTGTATATGCTTAGAATTCTTTTAAATGTTTTAATTCGCAAAAAATCTGTAGTGTTTAATGGAGATATTGAATGGAATGTTTCGATGAATGGAACGAAATAGGATTTTTACAGAGAATTTGGAGTGTGGTTTGTGAATGTATTGGAGAAAGAGAGTGATGCAAAAGGAATGAGTTGTGCATTCGAGCCAGAACCAGAGGTTGTTTTGCACGCGCAACCGAATTCGCAAGATCAATTCGAAAAGGCTTATCGAGAGATCGTTAAGGGTTAGCTTTTAAACATATTTTCCTTTGTTCGTTTTTATCAAGCAACTTTCAATTGAATTCGTAAAAACATTTGATAAGTTCGCACATTTATGTGTCAACATTTCAGAGCATCCAAAAGTATTGCTCGTAATGCAAATACTACCAGAAAAAGATTCAAAAGAGTATCAGTGGATGCGATCAGTAACTGAACGTTACGGATTGATTCGGCAAGGGATTATACTCGAGAATGCACTGACCAAATTCGAACACTCTGATCTTTCAACGGTGATCGAGAACGTTTTGAAGTGGATTTCGAGACGACTTCATGAGATTGTTGAAGCGATTCAGAAGTGAGAGTTGATTATTCATGTTTTCATTTCATTGTTGTTTCGATGAATGTAGTGAATTCCTATCAGATTCCTCTATTCCTGTAGCATTCCTTCGAACTCAGCAACGATCTTGCAAGGTTGTTTCGTTGTTTTGTTGGACAAGGAACGGAAATATAAATGTCAATTCCTTAGAGGTAAAACGGTGCAGTGGATTGGTGCATACGGTTGCAATGAATAGAATTGATGAAGTGTTTGCTTAAACTAAAACAAACTGAATTTAAGTGATAAAGCACCGTTTCGTTTGTGTGTTGGTGAAATGGAGAGTGGACAGCGTAGAAGCGGACATTTGAGTATGAATGGAATCGAGAATGTTATGGAACGAATTCTGAACGAACGAGTCAAAAGTTGGTTTATTATAGCAATTTCGTTGTTTTTTTTGGTGATCAAGTGTTATGGTGTGAAGTTGGCGAGCGCTTTTCGTGAACTGAATGAACTCGAACGATTGATTCATTTCAGTGGAACAACGAGTCCCGATAGCAGCGGTGAAAGTGAAAGGATTCCCGTCAGCGATGAACAAATATCAATTAGGAGCGATCTTCGCGAATTTGATCATAAAATCGATTGATTTGTGCGAAGAGGGTAAGGATAAATGTTGTGATGGTGACGAACACCTGACACCGTCGACAAACAACAATACAAACGCACAGTATGCCCTTATTGAATTCGCCAACAAATTCCACGCTGCCCAAGCGGCTATTCATTACAATGGCTATCGAGTGGATTCAAAACATGAACTGCTTGTCGTACCGGTGCATGCAGAGGTTTTGATGAACATCTGATCGTTTTTAAAGAATTAATTTTTTTCGTTGATTGATTAATTGATGGTTGTTTCTTTAGTGTGTTAGCTATCCATTGATACGTTGTTACCTTCATTGGGGAGAGTTTTCATTTAATTCTAGAACTGGAGCGTTTGTTTGTTTTGCATTGTTGGATTCAGTCATTATACTGGTCCTCGATGGCATTCACTTTGTGACTATTTTTTGTCATTTTGTCATATCCGCTTCTCGAATCGTAGAATCGGCTTTTATCAGTTCATTTAAGTGATTGTCAATGATGGCACATACGTTGCTTTAGGATCATTCGTATCATTTAAGTGTTTATTGTAAGTGAAACTTTCAATCATTTTGATCACTCCTCATCATTTCTTTGCTCAACAGCCACTCGCTTATGCCTTCAGTTGTTGGTCGATGATATCGCCGTATCGTCAATTCCTCAATTCCTTTGATGGTTTCAACTTCTGAATTTTCTTTTGGTATTGTCCATATGCCATATATGTTTGTTTTTCTTTGAAAATTGAATTGCTTACGATTATAATATTTATACTTGTAAATGTTTATTCAAGTGAGAGGTTGATTTATTCATTGTATTCGATCGAGTTTGTTCACTTCACTGATCAGTTTTACTTTCAATTATGCATTCGCTCAATACTCGATGATCCTTGGTTATTGTATAGACACCAATAGATCTTAAGATCCTTGTCTTAAGATCCTTAAGATTCATCTTTTTCAGTTCAGATCCTTGTTCTACATCATCTCATCTGTCATCTTTCAATTGTTTGATTACCAATTATCAACGGTTGCCTCAAATCTGATCGTCTGATTACCTTGTTCATTATCTTATCGTATTGGCCTCCATGTTTGATGATGTCTTATCGTTTGATTACCAACTATCAACGATTGCCTTAGGCGTTCACTTATTCGTCTCAGAAATGAATTAGTTGATTTTTCGAGACTGTTCTTTACTCTATCTCATCGTTTACATCTGATCCCACATTGATTATGTACGTGTATCGTTTTTTACCGTAAACAGTGTAAATTTTTACTACTTTAATATTGCTCATGCAATTTTTTGTTGCTTCAATAGCTGCCTATTGTTTGGAATTCGTTAACCGTGTTTTTTTAATTTGTAATTTTGTTTGATGCAATTCTGAAGCAATTTGCAGAGTTTACGAAAGAAATTTGGATATTGTCATTTGTTTTATTGTCAATAAAACGAAAAATTTTCCGATTGCTTATGCAGTGTATAAAGAGGACATAATAATAATAAAATGACAATGTGAATGTGTGCGTGTGTGCCGATGCAAGAAATTGATTCTGATTTGTAGCGATCGATGAATTGCTGTTTACCGATTGACTGCCGCTTAACATTTATCCCCTATTGATCCCCACCTTTTGGAGCTCGATTAGCCCCTGGATGATCTGAAACGCCATCGTTACCCCGCCAGCTATGTATAAGAACTCATTGTTTCCACGGCGAAAGCAATCTTAAAAGACGATTGAAAAGAGCAACATCCCTCCTGGGTATGGGTATTTCATTGATATCTATGAAAAGTAATGAATTTCCGTGTGGAATCGGAAAGCGCAGTGAGCACGTGATATACATCTCGTATCTACCGTAATACAGTATTTATCATAAATCAAATAATTATATCTGTGACACAATCGGGCAGTAACACTTCGTTCAAAATGATGTTAACATAACACTGCACGAAATACAAATTCCCTCGCCGACCCCCTCTCTCGGTCACACCCAAATTCTCCTCAGAGGGGCAGTTTCTCGCTGCGGGGACCATTGGTTTATCGAAAGGGGACCGCTGTTCTATGCTTATTAGTTTTAGTCATTGTCGGTGTTTATTTTCATCTCAGTTCTCCAATTTTCAGGTGAATCTCACTGATTTCGAGGTCATATTCACGAATGCAACCGCAAAAATCCGTCGATCACGCGCATGATTTGCACAAAACCCCGTAAAAACTCCACAAGCAATCATGAAATGAAAGAGGGAATGAAGTGAACTGCATCTCGTATCTACCGTAATCCACTGGGATATGCTGAAATGCGAACGAACAGCTGATCGAAATTACACATCATGCGATGAGTAGTGGATTCACCAACAGTGAACGGGGCGTTTTTGTTCATTTTTATGCTCTTTTCAGTGAATATTAGCTGATATCGGTCGGATGTTTTGAGCAGTCCTTTTGATTGAAGAGAATTTGCTAAAAAGCAGTGAATGTTACGGTCAAATTTCCACGTTTCTTTTGTTTTTTTTTTCTGCGATGAATCATTCTCCTTTAAGTCGTTGCTCAGTTTGCTCAATGACGAATCCAAATTTTTACGACACGACAATTTTTACGAGAAGTATTTAAGACGGAAATAAATTCACAAAAGTTTTGAGCCATCAGCAGTACTGACCGCCATATTTAAAACCTGCTTTAGGGTGGTTGTTTTGAGGCAAAATCGCGTCAAGTTTACTCTTTTTCTTCAACGCCCTTAATTGATTGTTATGTTGTGTTGGCGTTTTGAATTGTTAGTGTCGCAATAACGTGTCTTTCGCTTTATATTCACATCTCATTTCAACGTTCCGAACGTATTTCATCAAATTCAATCGTCATTCATTCATTTTTATTGGCAGTTTTCAGTTACGATCAGAAAGCAACAATTTAGTCGATTGTTTATTTGGAACAAAATCAGTTAACTTTGAGACGATCAGCACTTTCGAGTGTTCTGGTTGTTAGCAGAATCGGTCGATTCTTATTGTCATCACAATTCTGTTATCAGTTAGTATTCATCCATCATTTGTTTTTGTTGATTCAAAATAGATTACAATTATGTTGATTTCCTTCACGTAAGGTTCATTTGTAATGAGTAGTGATTTTGCTTTGTTATAAAGTTCTCGTATTATACAGTGTTCGTTGGTTTTTAAACGGTATTAACTGAATTGAATCATTAGGAAACAGTGATCGGGAATCGTTAGAAGATGTTCAAAAGTTTGAAATCGAAACTCGAAGATGAAGCGAAACGTTTACAAGCCACAGTTTCTCAGTACAGTGAGAATATCGCTCATCAAGTTCGATCCGGAGCGGTGGGTTTTCAGGAATTTTATAATTTTTTATGAATGTTTATTCAAAGAAATTCTCAGTGCTCATGAACTCCAATGAATTACCCAATTGAACGGAATGTTTAGGGTGAAATGGTGACTGCAGAAAATGTTCAGCAATCAGGGCAGCAGCAGGGCAAAAGGGGATTAGATGCGGATGGTTCTGATAAAGGCGATGATTCCATGTCAACAACGAGACCAGAGACCACCGATGATAGCCTCACGAATCTAGTGGATTTCAATGATTCATTACCTCAAAATTTCGATTTGGTGGGTTTCAGTTGATTCAGAATCGAGTTGATTTGATTGCTACATTTATATCATATTGACTTAATCTTATTTCCAAACATCATTTATTGTTGTCGATTCATTTCCGTTTGTATTATTCATATAATGAATGGTAATTCGTATCTGAGTGTGGGTATATTTATCATATATACTTATGTTGAGTTATTGATAAATTCACTGTTTAGGTTATAGAATATTATAGTAGTTTGAATGAAGGAATAAATTGATTCGAGAATTGCAGTCAGGAAGCACGACTCCTCCGAATAGCAGCACAGCGCTGATGCAGGAAGTGGAAGAAACGGACATTTTTGGTGAGACTCGTCAACGACGAAATTCGAGTGGATCGGTCGATAGTGTGGAGAGGTCTTGTTCATTGACTTATTCCACGGTTCAAGGAAAACCTTTTTTTAAAATTCAGACTTGAATTCATGCAATTTTTTGAGAATTTAAAATTGATAATTGTTTTTAGTGTAAAGTGTTTTTGGAGGAATTCGTTGTTGTGTTTTTGCGTAGTGATCATTGAATAGAGTCGATTTCAGTTCGTTCAGTACAATATTCTCATCGATACCGGGTATGATCAATTCATCGCACAGACTCGAAACGATCACATCGGATCTGGAGAGTGAGAGCACGGCTGGCTCATCCTTTGTTGGACACGCTTCTAAAGAACAGGTTTTTGTTGATTACTTATTCTTCTTTTCATTATTACTACTTTTGTTATTACGGTTATTATTACAGTTTGATATCTTTTCGATTCAGTCGGAATTAATCTTAAATATCATCCGAGAATTTAATTGATATATTCAAATGAATTTCGAATCTAAGAATCTAATTGATCTAATATATCCAGAATTAATCGAAGTGTTCAGATATCATCCGTTCTTCACAAGTTGCAAGGTCGGGCAGCGAACTACAAGGACAAATATAGAAATCTGGTGAAGCTGTACAATGAGGTTGTGCGAGAGAATGAAAAATGCCGAGTATGTGAATTGAATTTTGAAATGTTATTTGTTTTTGAATTGTATTAGTTCATTAGAAGTGAAGTCATTTCAGTTGATATTATTTGAATTATTGGTTTGAACAGTCACAGAAAATCACCGTGTCTTGAGTGAGTTTATGAAAATAATGAGGGATATTATGATTATAATTGTTTTTTTTTGGGATTTGACAGCTTCACTGATGATTTTTGATTTTTGGTTGGCAGTATAGAGAGACAGAGTTGGGATGCATGAAGTGCACATTTCAGACAGTACTGACGACAACACAAGATAAAGCGTTGGAAAGGCTAGAGAAACTGCGGAACGAAAAGAGGGCATTGGCTGAGAAGTTGGCGAGTCAAGAGAGACAAATGAGGAAGGAAATTGATCAGAAGAACGCTCAAATTAAAAAGGTCTGTGAAAGATGATAATATTGGCAGTAACAATAATAATTACTAATCATAATGATAGTAATAATAATAATAATAATAATAATAATAATAATAATGAATATGAGGATTGCTAGGATAAACTAAAGGTTTAATGCGAGCGATTGTTTGTGACAGTTTAATCACTCTCGCAATACCTCATTATCAACTAATTTTAGTTAAGTGCAAAAGCAGATGAGTCTAGCACATCGGAAGCAAGCAATGCGAAGGTGCAAAAGTTACAAGAATTACTGGAAAAATGTAAGATGAATATAAAAGAGAATAAAGAACGCATTCAACAGCTGAGTGAAGAGAACGAAAGCCTTAGGAAACAGATCGAAGGAGGTGTCGATGAGGTTTGTTCGATTGTGTGACGTTAATGCTTTGTGATGCTTTTGGAGCGATTGATTTGTGGAGATCGATAGATTTATGGAAAATAATCAATCTTATCATTATTATTGTCCATTTTATTCACTGGAACAATCAGTTGAAGAGACAATCGCGTTCAGAAATGTATTTTGTAAGTTCGTGTTTTGTAAGAATTGGATGGGATTGTGCATTGTGCAGTAATTATATTCAGCAAGGAATAAGTGATCTGGCAGTGCAACGAGTTACTTCTGAATGGAAAGGCCGTGTGGATTATCTGGATGCTGAGTGGACGAAACGATTGCAGGATTCGGAAGAAAAGTATTCATTTGCTTTCATTGCATTGCTGATTGCGTTGATGTACAAACGTTGGCTCGTTCGTTCGTGTGATACTTGTTAATAGTGATAATTTTGATTCATTCCTTTAGGAGTGTATCTGAGAGAAGAAATTTGCAAACTGCTTGAATTATAATCGTGGGGATTTTATTTGCTGGACTAATGCTTTTTATTATACACAATGCATTTCAGTGGTAATGATAGGAAGTAATGATTATAAGTGTGAAGAAATGAAATAATGATTTCATCGGTAACTGAGTTTAGAGCAACGTTGGCGATAGCGAAGGTGAAAGCCGAGATGCATAATGCATTGGAAGATAAGGAGCTGGAGATACAGAACATTCGAACGAAATACAAACAACTCGAATCGCAAGGTTACACATTATCTCATAATAAGTCTTAGTCCAGTTGAAGTACTGAAGTACCATTAAGCCGTATCTGTAATAATGATATTATTGTTAATTAGGAATGATGCTTTATTTAGGATCAGATTCACAACATCAAATCGATGAACTGAAATCAACAATCGAGGCATTAGAGAACGAGAAGTCGGATATGGTATTGAAATTGTCAGAAGCAAAGCAACAAGGTGTGAAGGCGATTCGGGAGGACGAAGAGCGCAAGAGAAAGGAAATCGTCGAGGAAATGGAGCGGAAACGTGCCGAAGACCAGCGCAATTACGAGCAAAAACTTGAGGACGAATTGAAAAAACAGGTGAGATTATATTGATAGTAGTATATTAATAGTGAATAATCACTGAATTTGATGAAGGAATCGAAATGGCAAGCCAGATTCAAAGAGCAAGAAGAGCAGAATTTGTTGGCGATCGAGGAACGTGAGATGCAGAAAGTGGCTGCTGTAATGGAGCACGACCGTAAGAACGATAGTCTCGGTGCCTTGGTTGAGCAGTTGACTGCGGTATTGTCATCAGTTCATTGTTGCATTCCGTTTGATTGTTGATCTCACAAGCATTTTGATCACATTTTGATCTATATTTCTTAATGTTCATTGAAATCGGATTCAGGAGAAATTGCAATTATTAACATCGTTAGAAGAGAAGCAGAGCGAGTATAAGCAGGAACTGAACGAGATGAATGCCAATTTACTATCGAAGGATATGCAGTACAAAGAGCAAATCAACGCACTCATCACTGAACACGAATCCATTGTGAATCAGTTGAAAAAAGTTAGTTGGAAACCTGGCGATTCAAGTTGCATCACATCGTTTTTATTTGAGTAGTGGTTAAGCAATGTTTTGATTGATTATACCGGTTGGTAAATAATGTACCTTAAACTTTGCTATTAGCACAGTGAAACTTTTTGAAAGATGTTCCGTCGAATGCAAATTTTCATATTGTTCACTTTTTGAAAGCATCAAACCTAGTGTTATTGAGAGGTGATAAAGTTGAGTTGGGATGGAATGAATAATCTATGTTGAGAAAGTGAATATTTGAAAACAATTTAGGATTTTGAGAGGGTTTCATCGGAAAGAGATCAACTCAGCGAAAAACTGGAGGCATCGATCAAAACGAACGCGAAGAAATTAGCTGAATTCGAGTCTCGTCTTAAAGATGTCAGCGGGGAATTGAATAATGAACGCAAACAATCGCAGAACACTATTGTAATTTTTATTGTTGTTGTTGTGTTATCATTATGGTTATTGCTATAGTGATGGTTTTGTTATTATTATTAATCTATTATTATCATTAGTTATTATATTATCATATTTATTGTCATTACTGTTTATTATTACTATCATTATTATTAATTATTACTGGTAATAGTATTACTGACTCATTCGAATTTTATCATTTGATTTTGATTTGATTGAGAGAAAGTTTATTCGTTTGAGATGAAGCAAGGAGAAGAATTGAGTAAATTGCGATGCGAACAAGAGACGAGTAAGAAGACGGTTGATGCACTGAATACGAAACTGAAGGAGAAGGAGAACGCTTTATCGGAGCTGATGAAGGAGCAGTGGATCGACAACGATCAGATCACAACCTTGAATGAACAGTTGACTCACTTGCAGAACACGTTCGTTTTTAGAGCAATTCTTTTCGTAGAGACAAGTTGAATATGGCCAACTTTTATCGTTGTTGTTGTTGTTATCAATAATATCATTATTGTTTTCATTATTATTGTTATCCGAATGGGAACAGGCTCGCAGATTCAGAAAGATCCCTGTTTGGGTTTTTGAATTTATCTTAATGAATATGTAAATTCTGTAAAGTGAGAATTTGCATAAGGAGTCCTTCCCTTTTTTAGGTATTTGAATGAATCTGAACGAATATGTAAATTCTGTAAAGTGAGAATATATGATTATGGTAGGAAGCGGTTTTGAAATTAGCATAGGAAGAAGGTGACGTTATCTAACAATTGTTGAATAGCAAAGTTAGTTGAGTGTCGAATTGTATGTGTGATTGGTTGATTAATGCGCTAGTTAATGCGAATTTGCTCATCGATTCTACAGTGTTTTAAGTATTATTTATGTCTTGTTTATCTCGTCTTTTCACCGCAATTCATATTCGGTTTTATCAGACGGTTTCACAACAACAACAATTTTGCATGGAATATGTTGAATAGGAGTTTATTCGTTGTTGAAATTATTATGAAATGGTATTGCGGAATCATGAATAATTTCATTCAGTACGTCGAGTGAAATTGAACGCTACGAACGGGAGATTAGCGAGTTGAGAACGATAATCGATGAGAAGTCGGCAATGATCCGTACGCTCGAGGCTGACAAAGACAATTTGACAGTGGAACTGTCGGCGTGTCATGAACTGAGCAAGATGCATGATCACTTGCAGGTGGGTGTGTCATTGTTAAGGGTGTGTTGTTTTTTATTTATTTATTTACTCAGCTATTATTGTACATTTCGTACGTAAGCCTCTTCAAGTCATCACTCCGTTTATCACTATTATCACAGTTCATTGCTCTTCTCATCCATGTTTGGCCCGCTATTTTGCAAATATTATCTCGCCATCTCATTGTTTTTTAATAATTCGTTTATTATATGATGTTAATAAATTGTCTTTATTGTGAAGGAACAGCTGAAATGTGCTTGTGAGGAGCGCAACGAAACAGAGAAGAAGTACTTGGAGATGGAACATCGTGCTGAAAAGGCTGTAGCTGAACTCGAAGGTTGTTATCGTTGTTTCGAGTTTTGAGATATGCATTCTCCGTAGAGTTGATTCACTTAGGGAGTGAGTGTTGTTGTGTTCTGATCTGCGCACAAACTGAACATCCTCCAGATTTTATTTTCATTTGTCAGTTGATTCGGAACAAGAGTTGTTTGTGTTTTAGCTGATGAACACTCGATAGAATAACTGAGCGATTCATAGTAGGTAATTAAGTGGTGGTGACACGTTGTTGATGAGATATGTGGTGATTATTAGTAATGGAAGATGTCGAATTATAAGTTAAATTGCAGAGGATCGCAGGTTATTGAACGAAGCTCGTAATGAATTGAAGAAATCGAGAGTGAAGACAAGAAGAACTTCAACCGAATCAGCAGCAGAAGAAGAAGGAGAAGAGTTCAGCAAAAAGGAAGTACAAGAATTGAATATGACCGTTGAGCAGGTGATTTTGTTGTGTTATTATCATTGTAATACATTCGTATTGTTCTCATTAGACAGTATTATCTATTCATTCAGTTTCAAAGGTATACGTTTAAACTTTCGTTAAATTCAAAAGTGTACATACTCTCAGACTAAATATTCAATTGATTTTATTATTTTGTCGTATTGAAATGATTTCTTCACACTGTACATTTGGAATTTGTGATGAATGTGAAAAATTCAAGGTGGAAGAAGAAGCCAGAGAAGAAGAAAAAAAACGATTGGAGGAGAAAGTAGAGTGCTTAATGGAAGATTTGAATAAGAGGAGGGATGAGAATAGAGATTTATTGGAGAGGTTAAAGGAATATGAGGAGAGCATCGATGAGATGAATAAACAAAACGAATTGGCTAATCAACGAATCAGCGATTTCAATGAGAAGGTAGGTAATGATGCTCGATGGTCGTTCACTCGCTATTTACAGTTGAAATTTTGACCAAATCATTCAATCGAAGAGTAAAATCGCTTTCAAGTTAGACTCATCTTGAAAAACATTTCTGATTGAGTGCTTAAGTGAAAGTTTGAAGTTCATTTGCCTTTAATCACTTCAATTCGATGGTTTAAGTGCTTTCGTTGTTCACCTTGATGAACTATTGTAATGTTAGAAACATTTGAAAATTGAGAAATATGAATGAAATTGATTGAATTGAATTTCAGTTATCGAAGATAACGACGGAATTGAGTCAGAAACAAGACGAGTTGAGAGCAGCAGAGGAATCTCGAGACAAGACTCAACAAGATATTGCCTTGCAAAAAACACAATTCGAAAATGAACTGAAAGAGAGAATTGAAGAGATCGCAAGTTTGAACGACAAACTGGAGCAGTCCAACTCGACTGTCACTAAACTGAACGGTGATCTGCAAGTGAAATGCGAACAGTGTGAACAACTTGAGGTACTGAAGTTTGTCGTATAGATTTTGTTGCTTTCAAAATATCGCTCTCGTCCCCATAGAGTTCTTCTTTATATTATTTCTCCCCAGTCTGTAGTGTCATTTCCACGAATCGTCTCGAACCTGAACTTAAATTTAAACTTGCGATTTCTGCTGAAATTAATTACACTTTGTCCATTTCCTGGGCGTATTTAAACAGAATTTTTGGACAAATGACTTCGATTTCCACAACGGAAGACGTAACTAGAAAACGGAAACGAAGACATCTTCATATAACACGGAGATATTGTGTAGTCAGTCTGAGGTCAAAATGTAATTTTATTGGAAAGATGAAAATTTAAGGAAGAAGTGCGGAAGAAAACGATTGAGATTGACGAGTTGAAGTGCGAGTTGCAGAATAAGTCGTATCTAGAACAAAGCGATTACGAGGAACGTTTGGCCGAGGAACGTTCGGTGAGTGATGATGACATCTCGAAGGTTGTAATTCTTTTAGTAACGATAATGAATTTTGTCGAAAATTTTCAGTTCAGTGATTAATTCCCTCGAAAATAATAATAATGATTGATTTAACAAGTACAGAAAGTGAAACAATTGGAAGATGAGATATCGAAGCAAAAGATCGAATTCGATGAGCAGATGAAATCAGTTGTGGACGAATGCGCAAAGAGCAAGACGAGCGTTGAAGAACTGCAGCAAAAACTTGAGAGGTATGTAATGTAGCATGGTGAATGCATTTTCTTCATTATTTTATAATATTTTCAACGGTTAAATCACGATTTTATCAACTCATTTATGGTGTGATGAAAGCGTTGAAAGACGCAACGATGATAGCGAGCGTGTATCTTTTATGTACAACAATAGTCGACTGTAAACAATGTTTCGTAAGAATCTTTCGCAACAAAATACTTAACGGTCAGAATCATCAAAGGCTTGTTAATAGCAATAAACAAGAGACACGTACACATCAGAGAAGATAAGACACTGAAAAGAATAAGGTCTGAGGATCATGTAAGATATTTCAGTGTTGAAGAACAGCTGAGGATAGTTCAAAGTAATTTGAATATGAGCGAGGAAAGGTTGAGAGAGGCAGAGACTGAGAAGATCGCTCTGGCTGATGAACTCGCAGAGGTGAAATCAGAACGTGATGGTCTGTTCGATCGAGTTGATGAAATTGAGGCAGAGCGGAAGAAGGATCATGAGAATTGGGAGAAGAAATGGAACGAGATTCGGGAGGAGAATAAACAAAAGGTTCGTTGTTTTAACTGTACGCGAGTTGTTTCTGTCTTTTCTCACTATATGCCATTCCAGGAATACTGTTGTTTCCAACCTCAAACAAAGGCTTTGACATAGACTTAAGCTCAGCTTCAAGGCCCTTGTAGATATTTTGAGAATCAAAGTTTTTGAATATAGGAAAATTTGGATATTTCATAGATTGAGTCGTTTTTTTAAATGTTCGTTCATTTTTATTCTAACTGGAACTTGTTTTTTGAGGAAATCTTAAGATTAAGTATTTGAGAAGTTATGGTTGAATCGTGCTCATTTTTTGTTATTCCGTGTTAGGAAGAAGAAGTGATGAACTCAACTCAAAAACAGAACGAAGCGATCAGCGAGCAGACTCAACGAATCACATATTTAGAAGCGTTGAATCAAAAATTGCGAGATGAATTTCTGCAGAAGGTTTATAGATTGACGTTGTTATCGGTTATCGGTTTTGTGTTAATTTACATATTAATTGCATTGCGGTCGTATTGTTTGTAGATTATTTATCATTGCAGGAGGCAGTTGTGAGCGAACTGCAAACGAAGATTCAAAACCTGAATGATATCGAAAAGAAGGAACAGCAGGAAATTACAAACCTTCGATCGAATTTGACACAGACAGAGGTATGTTTTGGGTGCGTGCAGTTGGGAATGTCTCGTGTGTTGGATTGCTCTACTGATTGTCTTTTTGCCTACAAAATATTAACAAATATTAATATGAATATAGTTTACTTAATGAATATTAACAATAGCAACTGCATTCGTTATTGAAGGATCGATTCAAACGGATGGAATCTGAACTGGCGATGTGGCAAGATAAGTGTCGCAAGGCGAAATCTGAAGTTGAAAGTGTGAATCAAAAGCTGAAATATGCGAATGTGGAGCAAGAACGTTTGCAGGAACAACTCACAGAACTTAAGGACGAATGCGAGGGCAAGCAAGTTGAAGATGACAAGATTAGGTTGGTTTTATTTTGGTGATGAGCTTGAATTCTGCATTTGTTCAGAAAATTGTGAATGGTATTGATAATGATATATTGTTGTTGAAGTTATGCTCATTGGTGATATTAATGTGGATTTTTAAGGGATCAGTACGCATTGGCATTGAAGAATTCAAACGATCAATTGGAAGAAGCGCAGAAACACATCGTCGAACTGGAAGATGTACGTTCCAAAAACGAGCAGCTTACTGCTGAACTGTCAGCTTTGAGGGAAGAATACGACAGTTTATCTGCAAAATGCAAACAGGTCAGTGGGCTAATAACTCATTTCCCATCATCTCTGATTGAGTGAATAGGTATTGATTGATTAGGTCGAATAGGTGTGAAATAGACCAAATTGAGTCAACTCTGATAGATTGAACCGATGTCAAAATTCCCTAACTGTTTCATTATAATATAGCTGGAGAATCGCTCTGTTCGTCACCTAATTTTACCATAATTTTACCAAATTTTAATTTCAATGCAAAAAAAATCGCATGCATTTTGAATTTACCGAAATGACGAAATATTTTTCGGATAGTATGCGATCAAGTGAAATCGAATTGAAAAGTATTGAAAGTTGAAAGAATTTACAGGAGACAGAACATGCCGTTGAAGAAATCAAGCGAAAGGCTGCACTAAAGGTGGATAAAGTTAAAAAGCAATGTGAAGCAGATATTCAGGCCTCTAAAGCTGAACTCCTTCTGCAGGTACATCTACTCACTTTAGTTTCTTTAGTAATAATAATGAAGAAAATAATGATGAATTTCAGTTGGATGATATGCGTTCACAAGTGGCTGATCGTAATTTGCAATTGGACGAATATAAACTGACCGTTAGTGAGTTACAGCTGAAACAAGTGGATAATTCAAAAAATGAAAAGTTAATCGGTGAGCTGAGAACAAATCTCGAAGAGATTGCCGCTGAGAGGGACAACAATGCGACGGTTCGTTCGTTCATATTTCTGCTGATAATGATAGTAGTGATAATATCAGCCGTATTAGTAATCAGTTCACATTTAATATTCATATCCATGTGAAAATTATGAAAGATTTCTTCTCTGAAGAAAATGCATTCGAAAGGCTGAATCAGTGAACATTACTGAAATTGTTGTTTTTGTGTTGCTATAACCTTTTTCATCATTTTTTTGAAAAGTGGACGATGAGATGCAATCAGTCGAATGGTTATTTTACGAATGATTGAATTGTTGAAAGGTAAAATTTAGGAATTGGGGAAATTAAAAGCGGAATTGGCTGGTTTGAGGAGTGCAATCGCGAAGACAGAAGAGAATCGAAGTAATGAGGTGGCTGAAAGTGAACGTCTGAAGAGGAGTAATGATGAGATGAATGTTGAAATTGAGAGGCTTCATGGTTCGTTTTCAGATTCTTCATATAGGGTTGAGACTAGAGTTTTTAGATTCATTCATTCAGTTCTATTAATTAATGATATTTTTGCTATTGCCGAATCAACATTTATTTGAATGAAGTTTTGAGATTGTTGATCTGTTTCATATTGCAGTTGAATTGAAACAAAAAGAAGAAATTGAGCAGAAGAATGTGGCGTTATTAGAGCAAATTGGAGAGTTTGAGAAAAAGGTGAATGAGCTGGAAGCAAAGAATACGAATCTCGAGAAGGAACTGAACGAAAGACTGGAAAAAGCTAATGGTATATCCTATCTGGTCATTCTTTTTCTTCCTGATAAAATGAAGTATTACACTCGAAAGAATTCATGAACGTTTTCAGCGAAAGCGGATAGCGATCGTCAACGAATGATACGTGATCTGCAAAGTGAAATCAAACAACTCTATCGTGATCTCAACGAGCGAACGCAACAACTCACTGAGGCTAATAGTAAAATTGAGGTGAGTTGCACATTTATTCATTTATTTATGCACATTCAGTTTTTTCACCGTGCCATTCAGTTTTTTGTCGTTACTATCCCCTGTTAAGTCATCGTAAAGATTTAAGTTGCGATTTATTTAGTGAGTAATATTTATGCGTTGAGTATTATGATGATCTTGTTCGTACATTACGATTTCAGAATCCATATATTTCAGAGTTTAACACAGTCGAATGCGGTTGTTGAAGAGCAATCGAAAAAGGTATCAGTCTCTTTACAGCAACAAACAAAAGAACGATGGAGCGTTGATGAGGATATCGTTGACGATGCTCGAATGAATCAAATCGTAAAACTTTTCATCGAATCATTTTCCTTCTTATCAACACTCGAATTGTTAATTCTGAACTGAATAAAAGCAAGCGACTAGTAATGACATCTTCAATTCACCTGTCGTTATAGGATCAAGAAGAATTGGAACAATTGCGGCAGTGTGTGCAGAAATATAAGAAAGAAATGGCTGAGCTGAAGGAGGCGCACAAGTGAGTTTATTAAAGTGATTTTATTCATATGTGTATTGATCTGATTAGCTTTACTCGTAGTTGTGACGTTGAATCGTTCTAGTGATTGTTATTTGTTAGATATTATCCATGCTGGCGACTGAATTTTGTTGTTTTTGTTTGTTTGTCGTTTTCATTCGTTCTCAAACGAAATATTTTCAGGAATGAATTAGCAAAGTGTAAAGCAGATATGGCCTGGCAAACCATTCCGACAGTGGATGTCACGCCAAACAATAATAATAATAATACTATTTCGAATGGATCAGTAAATATGAAAAACGATCGAAACGCACGTGTATGTTGTTGTGAAGTTATATTGTTTATTTTGTGATAATTATTAACACTGTCATCGTTGTTGTTATCTACTATCTTTTTCATTATCATTGACTGGTCTAAAGTTTTTTTTTGTTTCTGGATCAGAGACGGATCATAAGTAATTTTATTTTCATTATCCAATTTGTGCGTTCAGCCTTCGTTTCGCTATTATTCATCAACATTACAGAATTATGAGTCGTCTCACGATCACGCAGCGGATCTGCATAATTCATATGATTCAAATTTCGAGTTTGCTGAACCGACCGAAGCCGAAGTGAGTAGTTAATTATTTGTGAAAGTGATTATCGAAAGATAAACTCTGATCTGAAGAAATGTAGGATTATTTTATGGAAATGTTGCTGTTGAAAATATTATATTATAAGAAGGTTTATTTTAGTATCTTCGTAATGTGCTGTATCGATATATGAGCGAACGAGAGATGCTTGGAAAGGAGAGCATTGTGAGTGGTTGATTGCCTGTTGACTTTGATTTGTGAATTTGGTTTTATTTGTTTTATCAGTTTTGATAAACGAATGGGTTCATTGAAGACATTGGCACGCGTGATTGGTACGGTGGCGAAGTTCACCAAGGAGCAGTTGAATGTGGTGCTGTCGAAAGAAGAGGAACGAAACCATTCGTGGTACGGAGGTACGATAAACACCTTAGTGGGATCTGCCTTATCTGGTGCTCGATAACACGAAGCTTGCGCACTTGCCCTTAACTTTTACCATCGTGATGAGCCTTTTGGGACGTCGGTTTACTTCCTCTTGCTTCCACTTTTTTTACTTCAACTCTGTTGCTTTCTTTGTTTGGGATTTATTTCAAATGCAAGTGATCGTTTTTTCGTATTGCATCGTTCAAAAACGTATTTGTGTTGAAATTTTATCAGTTGAAGGGGATCACATTGAATCGTTTCGATGGCAAAAGAGAAGAAACGATCAGTGAAATTCTTTATTTCACATTACTTGTTGTTTTCATATGTGGTGATTTTGAAGAATTTGCATTATTCTCAATGATTAATTAATGGTTTTATACAATGCATTTATTTACGATTGATCAATTAATTATCAATATCGTCATGATTTGCCTTTTCATTTGATTATGAGCTTTCCTTTCAATTGTTTCGTTCTTATTTCTGTTTCTGTTTTCCTTTCATCCATTCTTTTTGATTTCCCTAATAATCCTTCTAAAACTGTATTCTTTTTCATAGGTCTTCGCCTATAAGACTTCTGTAACACTGAAATATCAGGCAGCTTTCTTGAACCCAATCGATTTCTTATCGTTTGTCATTTTTCTCGCTGGTATCTCCAGTGTGATCACCTGATCGCGTAAGTATTCGGCAACCTAGCCAATTTGGGCAAGCTTGAAGTATTCAAGCGAGCAGTCGACTGTTTTTATGGATTCTTGTCTTGTTCTGCTTTGTTTCAATTGATTGGCCTTTATATCTTTTGAATGAATTGATGATGCATGCGAAGTGTCACTTTTCATTGTGCTACTTTTTATTCGTTTATTTATGTGGTTTTCTTGTTTATTCATTATTGTGTGGCCACTGAATTGTTTGTTTTTATTGGAATGAGGGAGACGGAAGGGATTGAATGAGGAAATCAAAATCTTTGGGCATAGTGATGGTTGGTTGGATCATGTTTATAAGATATTGGGACACTGAGGGCAATCAATCATTCATTGCGATAAATAAGTTGCAATATCAAATCTTCGGTAGTGCGAATTAAATGGTTGGATTAATCTTCTCTTGCTTCAGATGAGCTGATCTTGTAAGGAACGCTAGAAAGGAAAAGTATTTGTTGTTGTTGGTTGTGATTATCACCGTTTGAATTATTTGTTCATCACCCTCTCGTCATGATTTGTCGTCTTCCGGTGGATTCAGATATTCTTTGCATATCCACTTATTCACTCACCCGTCTAGTATCCTGTTTATTCAGATTTCTGGCCATTATTGGTTGGTTTGTAATGCTCTATTGTTTTGATCCCATTTCAAATTGTTTTTCTTTCTCTTCCATTCAGTTTAGACTTGTTCTCGTCATTTTTTGATTGCCCGATCGAATGAGTTTTGTTTCTTTGAAACCATCATCAATATTTGGGTATTACTGCGCAGCGATTGAATTGGAGAATGTTGTGATACGGAGAGGAGAGGAGTGAGTATTTGCTGAACTATAATAACGCTTATAAAAATAGAGCAGTGAATTATACCACATGATCATTTACTTTGAATGTGCTTGGGCTTTCTCGTTTCCTTACTTTGACTTCATCTATATATCCAATAGTGACAATTGACAAGTAAATTTGAGTTTGTGCGTGAATATCTGATTGAATAGTATTGTATATTGTATGAGTGAGTGACTGTAACCGTAATCATTAAGTAACGATTTGATGCAGATTTTTATGGTATATTTATTGGATGTAATGTTTTATTATTGTGTTGAGCCATCGTGAAGAAATGTGATGAAGATGTTCTTTGTGTGGTGATATTTCGATTCATTCGTACGGTATAATCTGATTTTTAGTATTTATTTATTTATTGTATATAGATGTAACCGTATTGATTTGATATACTTTCCTGTTTATTGGCTGTGATAGCATTTTGTTTAGGAATTATTATTTTCTCGATTTTTACAATAATGGATAAATGTTTTTGGATTTGTTTTCGAATGGTTGCTCTTCAAGGTGTAGAATGCATGCTGATGATGGCTATAATTCATGGTTCTTTTCTATGATTAAGTTCCATACTTGTTTGCTCGCGTTTTGGGATTTTTGGTATCGCGTTTTATAAGGGTTAAAGGTTTTGTTGTGTAATGAACAGAGATGATATGAATGAATGAATTATCAGTGAGATGATGATGTTTTCAGAAAGACGAAATGCACAAAGGGCGGTTGTTGCTTTGAGGAGGAGAACGAATAATCCAGTTGTAAGCTGTCTTAAATATAGTGCACATTCTTCGTTATCGTAGACCATTATGCTGTTTATTATATCTACATATTCGTTACTTACTGGTTTGTGAGCGATTTGATTGCATGCAATTAATTCATTAGACATTTTGCACTCGTCGTTTCAGTTTTAATAAAATTTCATTAGACATGCTTATGAAATTGTCAAACACACAAAATTGCTGCTAATTAATGATTGCATAAAGCAAAAGAATATGCGATATTGTTTAGGGCATAGCGTCATTTGTTAAATAGGTAGGCTTATACCCTCCTGACAGGTTTATCTCTCGGATGTTCATAACTAGATTGGTTCTAGTCAAGGCATTGTGGGACAAAGCATGATGGGGTTATTTTATGATTATCAGCTGAAAAAATGGCATCATGAATGGGAGTGTGTCTGGATTTGATGGTTTAATCGCAGGAGATTTATGATAACAAGCTATTGACTGCGTGATTGTCAGTCGAAAGATTTTCAAAAACGGATGAAACAATCCGATGTGAATTGGGCTGATTGATTGCTTTGATCGATTCATCATCCAGCGACCACCGCTCTCTTGAGGACTGAAAATATTGAGCGGATAAATGACGAGTGTCTTGTATCACATGGCAATTACTATTGTTAATGGTGGTGGTGTTATTAATGACATTTTCATTAATACCATTACATTCTCTGCTATTGCCAGAGCGTTCGTTTCATTAAAAGCGTTTTTAATTTGTATCGCTGAGAAATAATTATCAAATCCATCCATCAATTACGCTTTATTTGAAAGCGTAATTGATGGATTTGATAAATATTTATTTGTATGATTTTGATGCATTTCACTCGTTGTTACATCTAGTAATCGAACTTCACTCTCATTACACTTTCAGTTGTTAAATTTTGACATTTTCGTTCTCAAACATTTTCAAATTTCATCGAAACTACTAATTCAACGAATGAATAATAATTCGGTTGTTTGCTTCATCATCCTCATTGCTCAAAATCATTATGCAACCAACCACACTACACTGGAAGAACTCATAAACTCACTTTAAAGCAATCATCGAATGGACGACGGTAGACAGCTTTTGAGTGTATTTCATTTGATTGCATTGCATTGCATTTGGTTGTTTGGCTGGCTGCTCATTCCATTCTGAATGGCCAATTTCTCAAACTGATTCTTGGAATTCTTTTTGTTTTGCTTTGCATCCATTGATTCTCTGGTGAAAATCGTGTGAAGAGACATGGTTAAGTCGATTGATTTTCTTCTCGAATACTTTATAATGTTTGTTCGTTTTTACTTTATTTATCATCGCTTAACGCTCTGAGTCTTAAATGCGAGAATGTTTTGGATGGATTCGGAGCGATTGCTTCACAGTGCGATCGTTCGCTAGTTAAACGAATATTTTGTGTCAGTGAGAAGTTGAAATGCAAAAAGTAGTGAGTAGTCGAGAAGAAGCAAGTGGAGATAAGAAGGCACACGATGGCTTGGAACGTGTCGAGTTGAGTTCGGGTCGGGAGTTGTTCTTCATCAATGCACACAAGATTAACAAAAATCTGGCCGAGCGCGGTTTCGACAACGATGCACAATTGAAGAACATCGCGCACTCTGACCTCACATCCGGTCTATACGAGGGTTTGTCCATTCATCTCGTAATAATTCATTTCGAGTCGAGCACTGCTCTCGGATAAAACAACAAATCAAATTGACTAACGTCTATCAGTACGTGAGAAAAGAGTGTAAGTATTTGAACACTTGCTCATTTTGAACAATGGTCAGTGTGAAGTGATAGAGAATGTTCATTCCTTGATGGTGATTTCTTAATCTGAAGGAATAATTATTCTCTGGGTTGTATTCATAGAGAAGCGATTCGTCTTGGATACAGTGAATGCCTGCCTGGTAGTTGATTTGAGAAAAGTTTTTGTTGAGATCGTTTGTGTAAGTAGAGATCGTGCTTGATTATTATTATTATTATTATCATTATTTATAGGTGGATTAAAAGTTTGGGAAGGTTCTATTGATTTATGCAATTATATCGATTCAACACCGGACGAAGTTGTTTTCATTAATAAATCCGTCTTGGAGGTTTTTATTTTTATGTTGAGACTTCTGTGATATTTATTTGAGAGCATTAACGTAGAATTTAATGAGCTCATCAACTGTTCCATAATCACAAAATAGAATAAAAGTGTTCAACCGATCAGATTGGTTGTGGGGCTGCTCTACCGACGATTCTCGCTCTGCAAAAGGGAGCCAAAGAGGCTGTCGTACAGGATTTTGTGAGTTTTACTCGAATAAAGTCGATTTCATGTGTACAGTATCTCATCGATCACTTCATAAGAGCTTATCAATAGCATTCATGTGTTACGCATTCTTAACTAATTCTATGCATAATTCGTGATCAGTTTCATTCACCAACGAATACTTCACTTCAGAACAAAGCAGTTATTGAATGCTTTGCAAAGGATAATTTCGCTCCGAACAATGTGAAAATAGACAAATGTCAATTTTTTGCATCAAACTGGACTGATTTCAAAGAGAGTCTGAATGGACGCAAGTTAGTTGTGTGACGTTTCGATAAACATTTTTAAAAAATATCCATCTATCATATCAATTCTGATCATTTTTGTAAACTTATTGAGTATTTGTTGACAGTTAACGAGTTTATTTAATTGCAGATTCGATGTGATATTAACATCAGAAACGATTTATAATGAGCGCATGTATGAACAGTTGCACAGTCTTTTCGATGAGGCGTTGGAAGCCGACGGAATTGTGTACGACGTTTTCATTTCAGCCGTTTCCGATGGCACTGATTATATTATTAGAGCAGAGATCCCCACTGGGAAGGAAATTAGCCATTTTGGGGTAGTTCGGGGTATTAGGTGACGTTATGCATGGAATTGGTGAATTATTGATAAACTATTTTCAGGTTGTTAGCAGCGAAACTGTACTATTTTGGTGTTGGTGGAAATATACCGACCTTCTTGGAATTCATAAAAACACACCGTAAATTTGATTCATATGAAGTGTCAACGATCGATGCTGAAGTACCGCGTAGAGTGATTCGATTCACTCGAAAAGTTTAATTTATCGTTTTGTTACGGTGATATTGTTTATTCATTTAACTATAAGTCGGTTGTGTGCTGCTGCTGACGAGTGCTTTTGAACATTGTCTCGTTCATATGTGTTAATAGTTGCGATTGAACGAGAAATCAGTTCGATTTCGGATCAGCTTGATATAAGATGATGATTATAAGATATTGATATAAGTTGATCAGCTTATAAGATATACAAGATGATTATCGTCCAGAAGATATCACATATGAGAGTTACTATTTTAATTCATCAACTATTTTTTAATTTGTCAATTATTCATATTTGAAATGCATGCACATCATTCATATCCACAACAAATTCGTCATTCCTGCTGTTATCATCACTGATTTGGATTATAACTACCAGTAAATTTGTAGATTTGTATGGTTATAGCTTATTAATCAGTTGTGATTCTGAAATGCATTAGACGTTCTAATCATTCTTACTTCGAATTTTCTGAAGGTTTTTTGAATGCTTTCTTTTTTTTGTGTGACATTCATGTTGTATTATTTTGATAGTTGAGGAGTGTTAGGTGTTGTCTGTGTAATGATTGACACTTCGAGGTTTTATGAGGTTGTTGTTTTGTTGGGGTCATTGTTTTGTGTCATTTAAGTTTGATAGTGATACGAGTAGTTTTTATGATTGCTGCTTAATTTCGAATAATTCTTGATTACATTCTTCTGTTTCATCAATATTATTTCGTTAGGCGGTACATTCTACAAAATTGACACAGTTTCATATGATGATAATAAGTCTGATTGATGAATCGTTCATGCAGAGAATACAAATCATTCTTATAGCGCAGTCATTCTCGCAGCCCATTATTCATAACAATCTCTGAACGTTTAGTCTATGAATAAAATCATACTTAGATCTTTCCTAGCCATCATACACGCATAACAGTAACTGAATACTCGTCACAACATTGTTCCGTTGAATAGTCCAGCAAACAATCCTACACTTACCGATGACATCAACCAATTACTTGCGAAATTTCAAGTTATCATCAAATTATTTGCATCTATCCGATAATACTGAAGCAATCCTAAGAAGATGACTAATTTTATGTTGGATTTGTATCTGTTAGATGCGTTATGTATCTACCAATATTAGTTGCCGTAGAGTTTATTTAAATGATCGTTGCAACGATAACATCAACAACTGAAATAATGATAGCAATAATGCAGCAGTTCTCTTCAGAAATCTCCGTCCAATGAACAGCGTGATTTCTTATCAGCATATATTCACTACATAAATGTTTCTAGTAATCATTCTTATCAGAGATAACTCACTGAAGTGATACGTTGGCCAATAACTCTCATTATGAAGATGATGAACGCAACGCTGCGATGAATTTCATTTCCTCTGTTATTACGGTCTATTTAATGTTATTTACTGACAATAAAGAATTATTCTGTCGCTTTATTGAAAACACGCAATCTCATTCAGCTAACTTTTCAAAATATGATATCCAATAATAATTATTGTGTTGATTGTGCTCGTTGATCTCACCTACGATTATTGAATGGTGTTCAGTTTTCTCATAGAGGCGTATTCTCTGGATGGTGAAGAGTTCTGATTAAATGAATGAATTCTGAAACATTCGATAATTTACAGATGAAAACATTCATAGGAATATGCATAACTACTGCATCAGCATTATTCCTCATTGAGTCATCATCAGTATTTGCTGGTAGCAGCATTTCAGTCAGTAAAATAGAACACCATTTACGCTTATCGAATGAGCATTTCGATCTGAATTCACTTGTGTGGACGTTCCGTAATGAGAACGCTTCAATAAAAGGCCGCGCAACCGTTCCGGGTGATATCTACACGGATTTATTCAACAACAACTTCATTGGCAATCCGCTGAACGCGAATAACGATGAGAAACTGCGATGGATAGCGCGTTTGGATTGGATTTATGAAAGTGAATTCTATTTGCCTGAACGATGGAAAATGGTTAATTCTGATTGTGAATAGACAGTTTGTTTCGTGTTCATTCATATTCTCATGATTATGAAGATGATGAACGCAATGCTACGATGAATTTCAGCGCATTTCTGAGATTATTCACATATGAATGAATAACGCTCAATGATGCCCATAACAAAATTTGCTTATGTTTATTAGTCCAAACTACTAGCTTAAATGAAAAATACCACCACAATATTAAAGATACTTGAGGAGGTTAATGATTTGAGTATGAGAATGTCGTTGTTGGCACATATTATACATCGGTTTTGGTGCAACCTTCGAAATGTGATATATCGCAATAGTGCAACCTCAATCACATGTAATCTGGATTGTGAACTTGTGCACAAACTAGTCTTGAATATTCACTGTGTAATTTGCATCATATTTTTCCAACACTTCATTCATTTTCAGTTGATTCTCAATACGAATATGTTATGACCTCGCTGGTCAAAATCTGAAGTCTGAACTCATTTACTCATAGATAATACGGTATATTTGGAATAGTGGATGTAGTTGGGAAAACAACAATATAGCTTGGTTACTAATAACGTTCGTTTGCAATATTTATTTCAGTTAAGAAGTGTTCTGTTGAATGCACAAGGACTCGACACTGTGGCCAGTGTGTATCTGAATGAGTGGAAGATCTTACGTTCAAACAACCAGTTTCATACCTTCCTCGTGCCGCTAGAAAGTTGGAGAGCTGGACGTAATAGTATTCGTATTCATTTCAAATCACCAATTCATTATGCGAAACGACAGTCCAACGAGTACCATGTTAATTATTTCATTTTGCCCATTTCTCCATCACAAATCATCATGATTGCATAATTGGTTCACTGAACATTCGAGATGTTTTTTGTATGAAGTTTTCTGAGCGTACCACTTCAAAATATATCAAATTTCAATGTGAATACATCAAATTTCATGGCAAAAACATGCAGTTTTTTTGCAAGAAAACAAAAAAATTTCTTCACAAGAACATACTCATTGATTGTCGTCATTCAGGTCACGTCCCATCACGATATACCACCAATATGTCCACCATCAATTTATCGTGGTGATTGTCACATCAATTTTATGAGGTACATTGGCAAACATATCAATAATGCCTATATTATTCGGGTTAATAGTGATACTAGAATTATCACGTTGTAATAATTACCACAACGATGCATTGGTAATACTGATAGCGGCAAAAGCGTGGAGATAATGATGTGGAAGTCAGATATTTTTGTTGCTTCAGGAAGATTCAGTCGAGTTTTGCTTGGGACTGGGGACCCACATTCCCAACAGTTGGAATTTGGCAAGCGATATCGTTAGAGGCGATAAATGAGATTTTCTTCGAACGTATCAGTGCTCAAGTGGAACCGCTGCAAGGTTAATTGAGTGAAATTATTTAGAAGAGAATAATTCTGAGTTGAGATGATGATGTTACGAAGTATTTGTGATAGTTCAATTGATCTCTTAACAGATAACAGCATTTAATTATTATGGCCTACCTTGCTGAACAGCTTCGAGCATGAAGCTTGAATAAAGATACCATAAGACAACATACTGCAATCTATTAGATGAAAGTAATCCAGAATATCTATTATAACCTTGCTAAATATCAATTGTCAAGTTTCATGATCCAATACGGTCGTATATAAATGTTCTACTATGACTAAATGCATTTGATCCTTATGAATGTTCACCAATGAAAAGACGAACATCTGTTCAACTGGTTACTTCTAAGTGACGTTATTCATGAAGGAATTTTCTAACAGATAGATTCTTATTATTATATCCGTCGAGCATAATGTATCACTAGCGTACTGCTGAAATCTGAACATATTGATGATGCTTTGAAAATGAAACGTACAAGCTATGAGCTCAATCCAGTGAAAATCTTATGAAATGTTCTCAAACAGACCCTTTTCAGATAGGTTTTTGGTTCGGATTGAATTGTATTTGTACAGTGCTATCACGGATGACCGTGTGCATGGTTCGGTCTCCATTCCTGAACTATCACTTTGGGTCTCATTCGTTGAAAAGCTAAACAAGATGCGACACAATCAGTTCACCGTAAATCTGGTCGTACCAAAGAGTTCAGTGCAGTTGTGGTGGCCAAATGGCTACGGAACGCAACGTCTTTATTTGTTGAATGCAAACATTCAACGCAACGGTAGTTTCGTCATATCTTGGACAAGTGAATTTCCGATTGTGACGCAAATAAAAGATTATTGTGGTGATTTAGATGAGATCATTCACGCAAAACCAATAAAGATTGGATTCCGTAGCATTGAGCTAGTGCAAGATTTGGTTGATGCTGAACACCCAAACAAAGGACGTAATTTCTTCTTCAAAATCAACAACGTCGCAATTTTCTTGAAGGGTTCGTTGTTCTCTGTCGGATTTGGAATGCATTATTGCAGTCCACACCAAGGCTTAGTGATCGTAATTAGTTGCATTTGTTTACAGCTGAAAAAAAGAGACTTTATATTTCTCGCAGTAATGCTTTTTGATGTAGGCATTGATCAAAGAACTTGAGCATTCATTCACAGGATCTAACTGGATACCGGTTTCATCGTTTCCTGCACGAAATCATACGGAGAGAATTGATTTCCTATTGAAATCGGTGGTTGAGGCGAATATGAATACACTACGAGTTTGGGGTGGCGGTCGTTATGAGAGCGATCAGTTTTACGAAAGTGCTGATCAGTTGGTTTGGTTTTATCCGTTATATGCCAATTTCCCAGGAATTTATCTTGGAACACTCGATATCTTACTATGATGGTTAACGAAACCTGCTTCATCACAGAAAACAAGTGCACAACGACATTTTCATAAGAAAAGATTTAAGATTCTATTCCTGGTCACATCAACTCAAAATATTTCATTTCAATTGAATCATTATTCCATGATTTGGCTTGTATAGGCTGATCGTAACGATGAAGAACGTTCGGTAAATCTGATTTGGGAAGATATGGTTACTAAACGCATTCTGAACAAATCAGTGAATCTCGCGTTGTCATCTGTGTATTTTACAACTCAATTGTAAATTGATCGACTGACTGAGGGCTCTGGGATAGCAGTCAAATCTATATTTTATGAATTTCATTATTGAGATTGATTTGTTTCTTGGCAGAATCAGAATCATTTAAGGGGATTCTTATATGGCATGATTTGATGTTTGCATGTGCTCTGTATCCAGTCGATGAGCATTTTCGCATCAACGTACGAAAAGAAATCAGAACACAGGTAATCTGATTTGAATTCCATGTACCTTCCCATATATCTCGTTTATTGCATTATTGCTCGATAGATGAGATAATAAGTGTTATCATCTAATAATAATTACTTTTATAATAATACTTATTATTATAAAATAATTTTTTATAACGATCATTCAGATTCGCAGATTGCGTCATCATCCATCCATATTGCTGTGGTCTGGTAATAATGAGAACGAGTTGGCGATTCGTGATAAGTGGTGGATTGTTGATAACTATCATTTAAAGGACATGGTTCGAACTGGATCTTACTTTTGATTTTAATCATTATTTGTCATTTTATCGCCATATCAGCTCCAGTGAGTAAAGCCGCCCACCGTCACAAAAATAAATCATTTTTGTAAATGCAAATAACACAACTTCGAAGTTGTTCTCTTGTTTAGATCGCAGACTATAAAAAGTTATATGTGGATACAATTCAGCCTTTGGTACTAGAATTGGACTCGTCCAGACCATTCATTCTGTCGAGTCCATCGAATGGCGTCCAAACAGAAAAGTTAGCGTTGTATATTGGTTATGCGATCACATAATTTTCTGAATCGTGATGAAATCATATTGTGTATTCTCAAATTATTATTAAACTAATTAAGAGAAGGCGGTGTAGCAATGGAGCCAAATTCAGCGCGATATGGTGATATACATTTTTACAACGAAATTATTGATCTGTGGAAAGATCACGTCTATTTGATACCGAGATGTGCATCTGAATACGGCGTTCAGTCGATGCCGATGATGTTGGTGTTCAGATTTGATTCAAACACAGTCATGCACATTCCATTTTTTAAAATGCAATCCCAGTCTCCCTCTCAATAAACCATCTCCAAAAAAAATTGAAAGAAAATTATGTGCTCCGGCGATTTTAAAAACGGGACTATGGATTTCCACGTTATTACTAACTATGAGATTTTCTGATCGTAAAATTGCAGTTTTTTTTTAGTTTCATCATTTTGCTGAAAGCAATGGTGAATTTGCAAATTACAGAGAGACTCTGATGAGGTATTTGAATGAATCGCAGCTGTCGTATACAAGTGAATCATTGGTGCACAGGCAACATCACCCCGGCGGATTGTTCTCACTGATCACTATGATATTCTCACATTTTCGGGTAATATGCCATTTAAACTTCTCAATAACTTTAAATTTTCCAATAGCGATAGTGTAAAGTAAAAATAATGATTGTCGGGTGGATATGTGACTGAGAGTTTGATATAGAGTTTATTGTCAAATGCAAGTGGAAGCGTGAATATAGTTTAATAATACAATAATTATGACAATATGACTTTCCAATTGATTACTATATGATACACTATCAAATGTAGTCCGTCACATAGACAGCAAACACGATGTTGGATGACGATATGATCTGAAGTAAATATTTTAATCGTTCAAGAAATTGTTTAACTGATAAAAAGATATGAGTGCACACAGAACTCATAAATGGTGAGTAACAATCGTAACAAGACGATTATAACACCACTGTTGCTGGTGATCTTCTATTTCGGGATGAGTTGAACACTGGCGAACGAACATTTAAAACATATTTCTTCGAATGGTCTTTGGATTGTTGAAGTGACTGTGAGGTTATTCGTTAACATTCACAGATTCCAACGGAATGCTCTTCTGATTACAATGTGAATAATGTGCACGAATGTGAGTTCGCTCGAAATTCATCAACCTTTCTGAATCGTTTCATTTATCTGACGCAAATGCATCAAGCTATCGCATATCAAACACAATCTGAACACTACAGGAGGTTCGAATTTGATTTTGAATCTTTCTTTTTCTAAGATAACCAAGTGAAAATGTGATTATTCATTGGTTTAGAGCCAATAATACCATTAGTCCAGTGGTTCTCACATTCAGGTGCTCCATTACTCCTTTTGATGAAC